>OLKM01001195.1:20000-137500 GCA_900291075.1 Melanogrammus aeglefinus | reverse complement strand
GGAGGAGGAGGAGGAGGAGGAGGAGGAGGAGGAGGAGGAGGAGGAGGAGGAGAGAGCCAGAGCTATCACAACTGCTCGGTAACATTTCATAAATGTTTTACATTTAATAAAACCAATACAGGTTCACGGAGACCCACTCCCTGGAGGAAAGGTGGCGATGTTCTCGTCCGTCTGGTGACATCATCAATGACATCACAACGTGATCAGGATGAAAATGTATGCATGATGGAGCTGGACTGGAACAGTTTGATGCACTCAGTGTATCAAAAATAGGGGCAATACGTATTCTGCCGTGGGTTCGTTGTGTTTTGCCGTTAGTTCGCTGTGTTTTGCCGTTAGTTCGCTGTGTTTTGCCGTTAGTTCGTTGTGTTGTGCTGTTTGTTCATTTGGGGAGTTCATACATTGTGTTCAATACACTTCACCTCACTGGGAAGGCTTGGAGGCTGAGCTACCTGTCTGTCATACATCTCGGTGGACACCCTCACTTGATCTGAAATGGCTGGTAATGGCTAATTCATCAATGTCACACCTGACGCCTGACAGTGAAACCGTAGCCGGTTGGTCGGCTTATCACGGTCCAGATAGAAGTTATTTCAGCAGCCGCAGCCTCCCAACATCCCAAATTAAGCACTATCTATCCAGAACATGAGTGTACTAGCCCAGGGAACGCGTCGCTCCATTCATGGCATCACCGCCAAACCGTGAAGGTTTCTGCCTGGAGATTTGCTTGCAGAGCGCACGTTAAGCCCCCCTCTCTAAACTCCACAGTGGGCCGCGCATGTTGGGGATGCTCCTGTCAGTCAGTACGGGGGAAGCAGTGTTGCGAGGTTCTAACCTCCCAGCCAATCAGAATACAGAGGAGCTGGGATTCTGCTGTACCGGCAGAGATCTGTTCTGCTTGGTTCTGATGGTACAGTGGTTCCGGGTTCGATCCCCACTGTCAACACACTGCCTGTAGGCATCCTTGAGCACGCTGTCCTGACTCCAAGCGGCTCCTTAGTGACAGGACTACAGCAACAATGGCGTCTCTCTCCATGCCTTTGTCCTTCCTTCCCCGATGAGCACTATCCCTGTTTAAGACAACACAAGATAAGGGGAACTCCCCTTACTCCTCCTCTGTCCGCTGTCATACCCCGGGGTCTCCCAGGGGACCGCGGCCCCCCGGCCCGGAACACACAGCCCTCCGAGCGCAGTGTGTGTATCAGCGCTGGCCATCTTCACCCGCCCAACAAACACACTCGTTCCACTGGGCTTGGTTCTCCCGGCACGGCATGAGTGCCAATCTGGGTACTGAGCCGTCCCCCGGGAGACGGGCGTGGGCCACGTCCTATGGCCCTCAGGGTGGAGGGGGGGGCGCAGCGGAGGGTGGAGGGGTGGACAGTGGAGGGTGGAGCTGTGGGGAGGGGAGCAGCGGAGGGTGGAGGGGGTGGACAGTGGAGGGTGGAGCTGTGGGGAGGGGAGCAGTGAAGGGTGGAGGGGGTGGACAGTGGAGGGTGGAGGGGTGGACAGTGGAGGGTGGAGGGGGTTGGACAGTGGAGGGTTGGAGGGGGTGGACAGTGGAGGGTGGAGGGGGTGGACAGTGGAGGGTGGAGCTGTGGGAAGGGGAGCAGTGAAGGGTGGAGGGGGTGGACAGTGGAGGGTTGGAGGGGGGTGTGATGGAGTGCGGCGGGTTAGACATTGGAGGGATGTAGGCCGGACAGTGAGGAGGGGGCGGGGGCTCACAAGGTGGAGGGTGGAGGGATGGACAGGGAGGCTTAGCGGTTGGAGGGGTGGACGGTAGAGCAGTGGAGGGTGGAGGATGGATGGGTGGACGGTGGAGGGGGAGCAACAGACGCAAGCCCAGAGATAAGAGCAGAAGCCATCGCGACGGAGGGATAATTCCTTCCTGTTCAAAGGCTCGGCTAATGCTGGGGTGACGACGGTGCGCTGAGAGAGACACTGAGACAGAGGTCAGGGAGAGACAGTGGGAGAGACTAGAGAGGGAGAGAGAGAGGAAAGAGAGAGTGATGGAAAAACACAGCCATAGAAAGGAAGTCAGACGTGGAACAAGGCAAAGAAAGAGACAGAAAGAGAGACAGAAAAGAGAGAGTGATGGGAAATTCATAGAGAAGAGAGAGAGAGAGAAAGAGAGAGAGAGAGAGACAGAAAAGAGAGAGTGATGGGAAATTCATAGAGAGAGAGAGAGAGAGAGAGAGAGAGAGAGAGAGAGAGAGAGAGAGAGAGAGAGAGAGAGAGAGAGAGAGAGAGAGAGAGAGAGAGAGAGAGAGAGAGAGAGAGAGAGAGACAGAGACGAGGGAGGTAGTTGAAAGATCTAATTTTGGATCGTCTATCGCAATAATCAATAAGGAAAGCTGCATAATATGAAAGCTTGAGCCTCACATGGCGATCCCACAGGAAGTAGAAACATTAAACCGGAAGTAGGCTGCTAACCTTCCTACCGTCCACGCCAGTGACTGCCAGCCAGCTCTTCTAGGACATAATGTCTCAACAACATCACCCACATTTAGCCTCTACGTCCTTTTGGAATGTATGTCTTCTATGAAGGCTGGCACAATTAGATTTGATGGGTAGTTTAGTCATCTTTGCAAATTTGGTCGTAATGACATCAGGCAAAAGAATAGATCTATTTATCAACATAAAATACACTTTAAAGTATGGATAAAGTCCCAGAAGAGTAAGAAAAATAAGAATGACAATTTTCAATATTATTTATACAAGAATACTAAAACAGTCCAGAGCCCATGTTCAACAGCCCATTTGAACTTTATTTTGAACATCCTGCAGTCTGAATCTGTGACAGTGTAGACAGTCGGTTGGCTTTGTTGGCGGTATTTACTGTTCCGAAAATGTTTTTTATGTACGTGTATCTTTCAATGTTTGATTTAAAGTTGTGGATTCCTGGAAGGATCGCCTGATGTGTTTAAATGAGATTAAAAAAACACATCAAAAAAAACACAACACAACACAATTACCCAGCAGTCCTTATAATCATGTGAGCCGAGAATGTTAATTAGAAAGCTGGCTAAAATCCTTAGACATGTTTCATTGTTCCCAAGATAAGTGTTAGTGGTGGGGTGTTAGTGGCAGCGTCGGCCCCCCGGGAGCAGAACAAGCTGGAGGGGCATAGCTCCCAGCTAACAGCAGGACAACATGGTGGTGTTTACTGATGAAGCCATGAGAGAGAAGGAGCGCACACACACACACACACGCACGCACGCACGCACGCACGCACGCACGCACGCACGCACGCACGCACGCACGCACGCACGCACGCACGCACGCACGCACGCACGCACGCACACACGCACGCACGCACGCACACACACACACACACACACACACACACACACACACACACACACACACACACACACACACACACACACAGGGCTAGACGTATGCACATACACAAATCAAACTTCTTCCCTTGTTTAACAACTCATTGTGTCGAAAAGAAAGGGAAGTCTGACTAAAGCAGATGTATCTTTGTGTATTTTAACTTATGTATTTAAACACATGCTACGAGCACATAGCTCATACACATAAACAGACCTAAAAACAAACCTACACCCTCTTATTATGCCGAATTATTTTGGAAGCATTTGCTGCTGAAAGCACCTCTTCCTTCGTCCTCCTGATCCGTTGAGTTGTGCCTGCAGCACCATGACCCTACACCTCTACACCTGTACAACCACAGACAGGCTGCTGGTTTCAGTTACGGTCAGTTAAGGAGAACCAGTTCATACCATTATCAAAAGGGAATCAATGCTTTTGTTTTCCCACAATCCACCAGCCCAACGCCGAGTGTGGCTGCACCACGTGCCCCCTGTGTTCCTGCTGTTGCTGAATCAATGCGGGCGGGTAACGCGCCCCCGATCGCCTCTGTATTAACTCACTAACACAGTTAGCGGTCGTCAAGCTGTATCTGCTTCTTTAGTATGGAAATGAAGGTTATTGAATTGTCATTATGAATAAAAAGGGAGTAACATGCTAAGCTAACACTCTAAACTACAGCTCCCAACAATGGGTCATCTTACCCCTAAAAAACGTATGATGAAATGCTCCTTTGTGATTGGACATGATGGAGGGAAGATTATGAAGGACCAGGGTAAGGTTTAGCATCTATCTTGGTTCAACCACCTAAAGCGTTATGATGACTGTTTTCAAGCTGTGGTCCTCGGGCCCAGAACTCTTGAGGACATTTGCAGGGGCCGGGGGAGGAAGTGTTAGCTTGGCCCTCACCATGTTAGTCCAAAGCAAATGTCATAAATAAAAGGTTTGAGGCCTTTAACTTAAGCTAACATAACTATCTCAGAGTCACACCCCCAAGTTCGCCGAAGGTCTCTTTAGCAAGGCGCCTACCATCAAACCCTCGAAGGTGGAGGCATGGAGGGATCAATAAACAATCCAATACTTCAGATTAGGAATGGATACACGGATCAGATTTTACCATCTCCATGGTGATCACTAGACTAATCCCACTTGACTAACCAATCCCAGAACTATAAGGCCGACGATATTTATAGACTGCATTTCTAACCACTATGGATACAAAAAGCCCTTTACAGATGAAACCTCCAATTCACCACCACACACGTGCCTGGGCTGGACAGCAGGACAGCAGGGGGCACAGGCTGTTGACTCCCAGTTTAAAGGATCTGGGTTTAAGGGTTCGAGCACAGCCAAGACTTCACCTCACATCCCGATTGGCACAATTTAGGGGGAACACTATTCCACAATAAATTCCTAACAAGGAGCATGTGATTAAATCAAAAACAAAAATATAGAAATATAGAAATAATATAATGGTTGACTCCGGTTTACAGAGGTTGTGATCTGTTGCCAAATAAGGGGGCTTGACTTTGGTACGATAGCACAGGTTGGGCAGAGAGCACATTCAGTAATTCAGTCCGCGCTGACCTACTCCCTCCCATGACCTGACACACCGAGTGTTCACCCCTGCATCCACCGCTCCAGTGAGGTACACAGCACCGCCTTGTCCACCGATAGCGCACATTGGGAGTCTGTCCCATTTGGATTCTATTACGCCAGGGAGCGGATCAGAACAGAGCAGGAGGCAGCAGTACTCACTCAGCAGCGAGGAGCTCAGGGCCTGCAGGCTTGACTTCATGGTATCATGTGGTCCGTCTGCTCCTCCAAAGTGCTCATGGTTCTCTGAGAGAGAGAGAGAGAGGGAGAGAGAGAGAGAGAGAGAGAGAGAGAGAGAGAGAGAGAGAGAGAGAGAGAGAGAGAGAGAGAGAGAGAGAGAGAGAGAGAGAGAGAGAGAGAGAGATGGGAGAGAGAGGGAAGAGAGAGAGAGAGAGAGAGAGGGGGAGGGAGAGAGAGAGAGAGAGAGAGAGAGAGAGAGAGAGGGAGAGAGAGAGAGAGAGAGAGAGAGAGAGAGAGGGAGAGAGAGAGAGAGAGGAGAGAGAGAGAGAGAGAGAGAGAGAGAGAGAGAGAGAGAGAGAGAGAGAGAGATGGAGAGATGGAGAGAGAGAGGGGGAGGGAGAGAGAGAGAGGGGGGAGGGAGAGAGAGAGACAGAGAGAGAGAATGTATTGAGTGATCATACAAACAATACATCTTAACTAAAAACAGATCAACAGTCGAAAAAGACAACCCAAGGAAACGCGTGCTCTGTTGTATTTGATCCAATGTACATAGAAAAGAGATAGAGAGACAAACTAAATGAACAGACACGCTGTAACAGGAGTCCCCCGGCTCAGGTAACTGTCAGATTGTAATGCTGCTCGTGTTTCAGGGCGACAGGCAGTGATTGGGTCAACACGTGCTAATAGCTAGAGGTCTGGAGGTCCCCAGGAAACCTGCCTCCTTATTACCCTGCAGCCAATCACAGGAAACCATAGGTCGCACCAGCCAATTAGAACAAGACCTGAGTCGTCTGTAACATCGTTGGCCCCGAATAATCGGAACATCGGAAAAATGGATCGAATTAGATTTCACTTCTAGGGAAGAACTGTCGTGGTTGCCCTTGGTTACCTGGCGTCAGTGTATTGACTGTACACGGGTACTGATGTGAAGTGGGCGGGGTCTGGGAGGGAGTGGGCGTGGCCTAGGCCTGCCAAGCGGATTCAATGACATTAAACATTGACCAGAGTACGGCAGGTAGAAGGACAAAGAAGGAGAGCTGGGATGAGGAAAGAGAGAGAAAAATGATGGGATGGTCCGAGGGAGAGAGAGAGAGAGAGAGAGAGGGGGGTAGGGAGAGAGGGAGACAGAGATGGCAGTGATGCATCACAGTCAATCCAATGCTATGATAAAAGGTCGACTACAATACAGGCCGTTCTTTCCGTTCTTTCAAACTACCACAAGGTCTCTCTGGTATAGACACACTGCATGGCACATGAACGAACTCTAATAGTTCAAACATTGTGCATAGTTTGTTTGCATCCCTCGTTTCAAAAGCTTCTGCTCTCCTTGTGTTTTGAAAGTAGGTTCGAAAAGCGTTGGTTCCTTCTGTTCAAAACGTTGGGTTCGTTCACCGTACTCTCTGTCCCCAGCCCATCTCTGAATGTGGTCCCTTGTGGTGCGGAGGGGGCGGGCGGGGGGGGCTGCGCATGTAAACCAGACACGGCTTGACGACACTAACACGCTAACTGTGTTAGTGAGTTAATACAGAGGCGATCGGGGGCGCGTTACCCGCCCGCTTTGATTCAGCAACAGCAGGAACACAGGGGGCACGTGGTGCAGCCACACTCGGCGTGTGGCTGTTGAATTGTGGGAAAAAAAAAAAAGAGCCTTGATTCCGGCCTGTGGTGGCCGGTTGTGCTCTCACAGCTGCATGTACCGTTTGATAATGGTATGAACTGGTTCTCCTTAACTGACCGTAACTGAAACCAGCAGCCTGTCTCTGGTTGTACAGGTGTAGAGGTGTAGGGTCATGGTGCTGCAGGCACAACTCAGCGGATCAGGAGGACGAAGGAAGAGGTGCTTTCAGCAGGAAGACGCTTCCAAAATAATTCTGGATAATATGAGGGTGTAGGTGGTTTTTTGTGTGTGTGAAGGCAGATGTCTGTCTGTTTATGTAAGTCTATTCACTTGTAGCATGTGTTTAAATAAACCAAGTTAAAATACACAGATACAACTGCTTTAGTCAAACTTCCCGTTCAGTTTGACACAATGAGTTGTTAAATGAAGGCAGAAGTTTGATTTCTATTTGCGTACGTGCATATGTGACGTCTAGCTCTGTATATGTGTTTGTGTGTGTGTGTAAGTGTGTGTGTGCCTGTGTGCAAACCTTAACCACCCTCATACTATGAGGGTGTAGGTGGGTTTTTATGTGTCATAGCATGGTTTAAGTGAATGTGTATGTGGGTCAAGATGCCTCCTTAATGTGTCCGTGTAGATGTATAATATGCATTAATGTCCCTGCATAATTTGTGTGTGTGTGTGTGTGTGTGTGTGTGTGTGTGTGTGTGTGTGTGTGTGTGTGTGTGTGTGTGTGTGTGTGTGTGTGTGTGTGTGTGTGTGTGTGTGTGTGTGTGTGTGTGTGTGTGTGTGTGTGTGTGAGTACGTCAGTATATTGGTTTGCCCTGCCTTTATGCATGTGTCTCCGCAAATTCCCGTTTCGCACATTTATGTGCCTACGCATCTATTTTGAGTGAAACTGTTTTGTGCATTTGTGTGTACCTGTGTTGTGTCTGTGTTTCTAACAACCTAACGGGTCCACACACTGACCGCTCCCGACAGACCTCCGGCAGAGCAGCTGAGTCCCAGCTCAGGTTTCCCATAATGCAACATGACAGGCCGTGTCACACCTTCACAGCTAAGCCACGGGGCGGGAGGCCGGGGCCAGCAGCTATAATGACAGTTGAAGAGCCCTCAGCGCTAATGGAAGGAAGGATGACTCTTCGGAAGACTAACTGCTGATTTGCTTCCTCTCCCATTTCCCATCGCATTTTGGATCTATTCCATAAATCACAGCAACAAAAGTACCAAGAAATACAGAAATCCAGTATTCACTTTTACATGAATCGCTCTCCATCCCTCTCAAACAGACACTTGTTTCAAATCGCTTTACTAAGACATGAGTCATCTGGTGGCAATATTGGTAAGTTAGTTCGGCAAGGAAACCGTCCCAGAGTTTTTGGAGAAACCATAGCAACTTGAGTTGTCATGGTTTCCAAAGATCCTAGAAGGTTTACCCATAAATGGCAGCTAAAAAGCTGCTCTTTCCAAACATCCACCTGGGTGGACCACTCCACACTGGTGATGTTACATAAGGCTGCGTTTCACCTCTAGCTCTGATGTAGATTCACCATTACAAGCCATGTCAAAATATACCCTGATGTAACTTCACCAGTGTGGAGCGATCCACCCAGATCTATCCAAAACACACCTGGTGGAACGCACTGCTGCTGTGACATAAGGGAATATTTGGACACGGCGTGTAATGGTTCATCAACATCACAGCTAGAAGTAGAATGAGGGCCCTTTAAAGTGAGGAGTAGAGAGGTGGGGCTGCTAAGGAGACGCTGTCACTGTTCTCAGGGCTCCAGTCACACCGGAGCGTTTAGAAACCCACACAGACCCCGGCCGCCTGGGTAATCCCTGCAAACCCGGCTGATAGATTCACCATGGCAACGCTAATAGTACATAATATTTGAGTCTATTCACAAGGACATCCAGGGGCTTAAAGAAAGAGCCCCCGTCCCTCGCCATAAAATAAGACGTGTCGGGAATGATAACATGAACGGCGGCAAGCAGAACGCAGCCCCTATTGAAGCCAGGTCTGGGGTCTCTGAGGGGACTTGTCAGGGGACTGGTGACAATGTTGGTGACGGGGGTGGTACTGGGTGGGGTTTAACATGGTGATAATAGTAAAAAGGGGTGGAGATGTTGGTGATGGTGGTGGTGAATGAGGTGATGGTGGAGGTGGTGATGGTGGTGAATATGGTGATGGTGGTGAATATGGTGATGGTGGTGAATATGGTGAACGTGGTGATGGTGAACGTGGTGATGGTGAATGTGTTGATGGTGAACGTGGTGAACGTGGTGATGGTGAACGTGGTTATGGTGAACGTGGTGAACGTGGTGATGGTGAACGTGGTGAACCTGGTGATGGTGAATGTGAATATGTGGTGAATGTGGGGATGGTGGTGGTGCTGAATGTGTTGATGGTGGTGACTGTGGTGAAGTGGTGAAGAGGTGATGGTGTTGGCGGTGCCATACTATAATCCAGAGCCAAGGTCACCAGCAACACTTGGCACCTTGAAATCAATCCCTTACCCCTGCGATTCTACTCACTCGACAACAATGCTGTTAATTTTGGACTTCCCTGTATTCTCTGCTCCTGGGGGGGGGGGCTGGATGGGGGAGGGCTGGAGCCTGGCCTCCTGCCCGGATACACTACAGAAAGCCAGAGAGGAGGGGGGGGGGGGGGGGGGTGGAGATGTGGGAGAACGGGGGAGACCACAGTGCTCTCATCGCCAGCTGATAACCAGCCTCTCAGGGCGTCTCTGTGACCGGCTGATAGTCCTGTACCTCTCTCTCTCTCTGAAACAGCCTGTTCTTTTCCCATAACAATAGCTGTCCTCCCTCTGTTCTTCCACACATTTGAGAGGTAATCAGGCCTCTCCGGCACGGAGCGATGCGATGTTCCCAGTTGTCAAAGCCCCACAGTGTTTCAGCGGTGATTTGAACGTTTGAGCCTCGAGCTTTCTCATTGAATATTCAACATCCCAAAAAGTATTTTTCTTCGATCAAAGTTTGCAAAATTGTGTCTGGGGCGGGCGGCAGAGATTTAAACACAGATTCAAAGTTCTCCGTTCTCCCTCGCCTCGATGTGAGGAAAGCTTTGTGTGTGCAAAGCCGGTTACATCAGCAGGTTCTTCCCCAGTACATCAGCGAACAAGAGTCTAATCTTGGGCTCCATTTGAAGTTCTGTTAAGCCCGTCTCCTTTAATCCCCGCTCTTCAAGCCTGACCTCTGGGGAACGCTGAGAGCAGGGGGTCTCTCCTGTCTTTTGCTGCTGCTGGATCCTCTCTTGTGCTGAGAACCAGCGAGTACGGGGTGTGATAGCCCCCAAAGCCCCCCCCCCCGCCCCGCTAGTGTCCGATCGCTTCCGGTTCCGGCGGTAACGAGGGCCGGCATGATGAGTCAACGGGGCCCCCCCCCGATACGTGTCGATAGGCCCTGACTCACGGGGCCCATTAACATGTTCCATGTGCTGACGAAACGCAGAGATCAGCTTGGTCACATGAGACAGTGGTCAACGCAGCGACAGGCTGATTATGAGCAGAGGGCCTGTTATGAAACCGTGATAATCAGGTCCTCCGTATCCCTGGGACTAATCTGCCTGGCCACAGTGAGTCAGCGGCCAGGCCAGGTCCCACCTAATTGGCCCAAACAAACCCAGCTGAATGATTGCGACTATCGATTTGACGCAACATCAAGCCTAAATCAAACGCAGGCAGCCTGAGCTGCTGTGCACTATTTATAGTAAGACGGAACAGCTTTCCAAGTATCCTTACGAAAGCTCCCTGCCTGCCCCAAACCAAACGTTTGGGCTGAACTCTGAGACGCAATGCTGAGTCACTCTGCACTGCGCCGCGTGAGTTAGCGCTGTCAGAAACAAAATGGCTGCCTGAGCAGAACCAGTTGCTAAGGCAGCCACTGGACTGTCTTGGGTCATCAATCAGTGACAGCACGCCGCTCGGGGCTCCTGCCTGTCGCACTGCAACACATTAAAAGGCCATTAACAAAAGGGCGCCGTAGCCCCACAATGCCGTTCACCTCCTGCTGAGGTGAGGACTGGCGACAGGTCATCCAGCCCCAGTCTATCTGTCAATCTCCTTGTTAGTTATGTATCACTAGCGTCACTAGGGCTTACAGCCATAAACACCTCCAAAGGTCATCTTCTTCAGTATATAAAAGAAGCCAATTGCTTTATATCGACTTATATATGATTATATTATTTAAGTTGTAAAGGTTCTTTTGGTGTCTAATGCTAGAATAATTGTGTGTATTGATGGGGATATTCTGCACACACACACACACACACGTTTAAAAACAAATACGGACACACACGTACACAAACACTGAACGCGTCACATTGTGCACTAACTTTCAACTGATTTAAGACGTCAGACACGTCGACTGCGCAGCCATCCAGTGGAGATACGGCCTCATCAACACAGAGGCGTGCCGTTTTCAGTCTGGCGGCCGTTTTCAGTCTTGAGACGGCCTCCTCCCTTGAGGCGACCGAGTACAGAGACAGAGCATCGACACGCCGCTCGTCTCCAGAGCCACCACTGTCACAGTCGTAAATGTACCCCCACCACCACCACTCCTCACTACTCTCTCCCTAATGGGTTGTCCTGAAGTGACCCCCCCCCCCCCCCTGGATTGAAGCCCCAAGGCCATTGAAGCCCCACAGGCCAAGGCAGGAGGCTCAGGACTCCACCCCTCAGCACCCTGAGGATCCGGCTGCAGCCCACGAGTCATTAGTTCAACAAACACAGATTGTCTACAAAATAAAAGTCCTTTAAACCCTTTATTTCCCTTTCAAAATATGCCGTAGGCAGTATAAAAACAAACATGAATAATTCATCCTCATATTGACTTTAGATTTGTTAATATAATATTCTCAGGGTTAAAGTTCGGATGACAATAAACAGGATTCTCCAATCCTTTCGGTTTAAAATCTCAAACCATCGGATCATAAGTCAACCAGACGTTCACCTTGAGACTCATCTGATAGGACCCCACTGCCAGGTGAGGTCCAGCTCCTCAGAGTCCAGCTCCCACCAGACCGGACCAGACCCAGACACCACACCAGCGCTTTCAGGCCAGCCTCTGCGAGACGAATGGTAAATGGACTGCATTTATATAGCGCTTTTATCCAGAGCGCTTTACAATATTGCCTGACATTCACCCATTCATGCACACATTCACACACCGACGGCGGAGTCAACCATGCATGCTCGACGGGAGCAGTCAGGGTTAGGCGTCTTGCTCAGGGACACCTCGACACTCGAGCTAGCAACCTTGCGGTTACCAGCCAACCCGCTCCATCTCCTGAGCCACATGCCTCCCCCCCGAGGACCAATCCACTAGCATTGTCGCTCAATATGACTTAAGCTGCTGATAACGAGCTAGCTTTGTCATTAGCAGGTAGCCTCTGCCACGCTACCCGGGCACTAATGACAACCCATAATCGGAGTCCTCGTGGGAGAACCACCGCTGAGGAAGAACGGTGCTATCTGACCTCATCAATCATGCCGTGTTGCAGGCTTCAGTTTTTCATCAGCAGAATGTGCTGGTCGTCATGGTGACGAGGAGGAGACAGAGGCTGGCAGCTTGATCTGTTGTCTAAGGTTCAGTGACTCTGGGGCCTTCCAAGAATCAAGACTGAATTCTGAAGAATGCCTTTCAGTAATTCCATCTGTCGGAAGCCAACAAGGGGAAAGTGTTCAAAGGAAATTCAACACTTTCACTTGAGTTCTTAAGCTTTTCTTAAAAAAGTAGTTTTAATGAAGAGGATTGTTTAATACTTCAATTAATAGTATTAATACTCAAACTTGAGTGGGGTTTTTAACGGAGGTTGCTTACCCCAATAATCATTTCTGAGGGGACTTTTTACTTTGACTTGAATAACAGAAAAGAGTACTTTTTCTTATATGCTAAATGTAATCCCTGGCTAGGTGTATCTAGACATGAAATGACGCTGGTGACATGGGCTCTTATCAGCAGGGTTTGATGGTTAGCCCCACATTCATCTCCCCTATCTCTACTCCTCTGCGCTCCACTTTTGAAGCCACACGGGTCTTTGATCCGATTGTCATTTGCCGTCTGCGTCCTCTTTCTTCTTTCATATTTACTTCGGGCTCACGCTCACCAGGGGAGGCCAGCTCAGGGCTCCAAGCTAAACATCTTATGAATTTAAAAGTAGGAAGAATTTTTGTCGACAAACCAGCATACAAGGGCACCAAAGCCCTATGTTCAGACACTATTTTGCATCCCACTGCTCACACAAACAAAGTACCTATTCCCATGATGACACACTGCCAGAGTGAGTCGATGTCGTTTTTACCAAAACACACACAGAAGGATAGCTCTACCCAGTGAGGAACTGAGTGCGATAGCGCTACCCAGGTGTGCCTCTGTATCCGCTCTGAGCCAATCAGACGGCTCCGCTGGAGCTCCCTCCCAACACAGATGGAGGGGAAGGTTGTTTATCTCTCCGGGGAGCCGGTAGAATGTGACATGTCTCCAGAACCGTTCAATTGAGACAAACAGCCCTGTGGACGCCGCCGAACGAGAGCATGACACAGCGGTTGCCACGGTGGCGGGCGCTCGGGCGCTGTCAGGCAGCGTTTTTTCCCCACCCGTCTAACACTCTGAGACCTGCGTGTTGTCACATGGTGAGAGGGAACGTCGGACCGTTTAACACTTGCTATTGAACGCCGATCACAACCAGACAGCTAAAAAATACAGGTGAGACCACTCGCATCAGGTCCAGAAACAGTTAATCAAAGTCACATCGGTGATGCCCATGCCCACGTTCCATCGCATAAGACACATGGCTGGGAGGTCAGACTGATGGGATCCACTCATGCAAGACCTGCTAGCCACCTTGCGTGGCCAACCGCCCCATTGGCAGGTGAATATAGTAAACCATGATGTTTCGGGAGCTTGCTCAGATGTGTGTGGAACAACCATTGGCTGGTCACCCATGATGCCCTTTCAAGTAAATTCACTCCCGGTAAAGTTGAATGAGTTACCTGGGATGCAACCACAGAGTCACACAATCTCCAAGGACAGCAGGGGTTCACAAAAAATAGCAAAACACCCTTGTGTCCACATATTCTGAACGTGAGGTCATCGTAAATCAACTCTCTGCTCTTCAGGATGTGTTTTTGTAGTCTCGAGCGGTTTGTCTAAATTATGAATGTATTCTGAGGGAGTATCACGGACGTACATGAAAGCGCTCCGGCCGCTCGCCGCAGGGTTTCTGTGTCGCTGATTAAAGATGCAGGGGTTCAAAGCGTCCGCTGAAGGACTACACTGTCAGAGGACGACCCTGTCCGCTACCTCCAGCGCCGTCCTCTGGAGAGACATAAGTAGTATGGAGGCGGCCACACCCACACACCCATGGCGTAACCCTACAAAACTGGCCTAATCCCCTTTACTAAACCAACACGGCAGATGACACAGGGAGGGTCGCGGGTGCGAGGCACAGACAGGATTAGGATAAAGACCCGCCCTACAGGGTACCAGCGTGGCTCTTGTCTTGTTCAGAGGTTTGATGATGCCAAGGTTCAATGGACGATTATCACCAAAGGAACCACTTTTCTTGCAAGTATATATTCTACTGACTTCTTTCAAAGATAGATCACGTGGTTAGCGCCCTCGTGAGCGGAGACACGCAAAGACAACAATTGTTAACGTCTACTCAAAACGATACCGACCGGTTCGCGGCGATCTCTCGCTCCTCGGCGGCAGATGTAGCGCTGAGTCAGAGTCAGAGTCCCGTCGTGATTACGGATATCCTCCGCTTTCGACCACAACACTTGGAAGAGGCTTGAAGCCAGAGCGGCAGAGCAGCCAGAACGTGCGCCCAGGGTGCCGTGGCGAGGCCTTCCTGTTGAAGTAGCACATTGTAATCCCATCCATTCTCTGGGCCTGTGGTATCAGGCGCTCCCCTCACGTCCGGTGGTTGGACAGGAAGCGAAACGCAGAGGAATGTGTGTGAGGTAGACGCAGCAAGCATGTCTTCCATGTTCCAACAAAAGGGTCTGCATGACCAGGAAATAACAAGCCTGTCCGCACTGTCTCTGCACTTCCTGAGGCCGTGCACTCATAAAGAGCTACGCATACAGTGGCTACATACGTACGCAGGAATGCGGGATTAGACAAACACACACAATGACACGCAAATTTAAACATACAGGAATAGACACGTGTATTGGAAGACACACACGAAAACACACACACACGCGCGCACACACACACACACACACACACAGGAATAGACACATGTATAGTAAGACACACACACACGCACACACACACGCGCACACACACGCACACAGGAATAGACACATGCATACGAATACATACATACACACACATACAGGAATTGCAAACCCCCACACACATAAAAATACAAGATTAGAAACACACATAGGAATACATACACACAAGCACACACACATAAACTTCAGGAAGTTTTTACTTTACACATTTTGAAGTACACCTCCTTATGGGACCTGTGGCCTGGTGACAATCACAGGAAGAGCAGGAAGGAGGGATGGGGGGGGGGGGGGGGTTGTATGGTGTTTTCCTGACCAGAGAGAGCAGGCCCTGCACAACCCTATCTAGGACAGAACGGGCCGAACATCTGTAGAGAGAGAATCCCCACTAGGAATTACCCTGAGAGACGGAGACAGGAAGAGAGTGTGGGAGAGTTAGAGAGAGAGATACAGAGGGAGCGAGAGAGAGAGAGAGAGAGAGAGAGAGAGAGAGAGAGAGAGAGAGAGAGAGAGAGAGAGAGAGAGGAGAGAGAGAGAGAGAGAGAGAGGGGGGAGAGAGAGAGAGAGAGGAGAGGAGAGAGAGGAGAGAGAGAGAGGAGAGAGAGAGAGAGAGAGAGAGAGAGAGAAAAAATCTGGATAGAGGGGGAGAGATACAGTGAAAAAGAAAACAAGGAAGCGAAAGAGAGGGAGGGAGGGAGAGAGCAGGGGGAGAGAAAAGAGAGAGGGCTAGGGGCCTAGTGGAAGCAGGTTGTGGGGGTCTATTGTTCGGTAAGCTCCGCCCCTCTACTCCGGCTCCCACCTCTAGTAATGAACAATGAACGGAATAAAAAAAACACACACACAGAAAAACCTCGGCTCTCACTGTTGGTGACGACATCATGGGGATAACAGAGCAAGAAGAACGACCTGAAGAGCTGACTCACACCCAGCAGCTCAACGCCCCCCCACACACACAGCGAGTCCTTCAGCAGCAGGAAGGGGTTAGGGGGCCACATGTTGAAGGACGGCTAGAATTCACTATGCAGACAATGGGGATCGAACCCAGAACCTTGAACACCCTGACCACTACACCTTCCTGCCCCATGTTCGACTTGGAAACCTGCCACAATACTGACGCAGGAATGCTGTTTCCATCCATCCTCAGTGCCTTCATCACACTGAACAGCCCAGTAACACCGGGAACATCGTTGAGCCAGCGCACATACCAGGTCTCCTTGAGGAGCGAGCGTTTGACCCACACAAAAGGTCAGTCCCGGTGGAGCCGGGATGGAGTTGACCTTTAACCCTCGGGCTCTAGCGGGGTGGGGGGGGGGGGGGGGGGGGGGCTAAAGGAAAGGTGAAAGGGGTGGTGGTGGTTGGTGTACCTGGAGGGAGAGGGGGGCAGGGCCAGGACAGGTCTGACATTTCAAAGTGAGGGTCCATCAAGGCCGGGGTGGATTTAGTTTGAGAAGGAGAGCTGTACGGAGCGACATGCGGGCCGCAGAAGGTTATCTCCGGCCAGACCGCTGCCCGCCTAAAGGCCTGCTAGGGGGAAACACACAGCTAATCAGGTGGGGTGTTGAGACGGACATGACAGCCTACAGAGTGAAATCAGAGTGTAATTATGAGGAGAATGTGTGTGTGTGTGTGTGTGTGTCTGTTTTCTTGCATACGAGTGTGTGTGCCCATGAGTGAGTGAGTGAGTGTGTGCGTGCTCGCTTACAAGTGTATTTTTGTGTGCATGTGAACAAGAAGTCTCAAGCCAGATAAATTCACGCTTTACATTCATATATAAATCGGTGTGTCTCCCATTCTGTTCTTAATGCCACCCTTAGACTGGTTACCAGGGCTCAGACTGATGCCTTCACCGGGACATTAGCATATTAGTGTTTGGTAATTACACAACACCCGCTAGACGCCTGCTAGGAAAGGCGTTGGCGTCGAGATAGCCTTGATCCACGGATCATCTGGCAGTAACCACCCACATCTTTCAGTCTGCAAAGTGTAAACATCCTAGCTGGTGTGGGCGTTAAGTAATACTGTGATGTGTTATTAAGGAGCTTGAGTATGGATTACTGTCAAAGACACAGCATCCATCACCCGTCTCTCCCAGACACTTATGGGGGAAAATAAAGAAGCAATCAACTCACCCACTCGGCACGCTAATTGCTAACACTAGCCCCACCCCCCGTTGGGACTCCTGATCTACACTCAGGACAGGACACACGAGGATTGTATGTGTCTGGGTTTGTTTTTGTATGTGGGTGTGTGTGTATGCACGTATGTGTGTGTATGTGGGAAAATGTATGCACGTGCATGTCTAGTCATTTTCATGGGTCTGTTTGGTTATATACGCACAACGTACATGTCTAGGTGTTTGTGTGTGTGTGCGTGTGTGTGTGTGTGTGTGTGTGTGTGTGTGTGTGTGTGTGTGTGTGTGTGTGTGTGTGTGTGTGTGTGTGTGTGTGTGTGTGTGTGTGTGTGTGTGTGTGTGTGTGTGTGTGTGTGTGAGTGTGAATGGTGTGTTTGTGTTTTGCTAATAGACATTTAATTAGTGAAGGACTGAGCTCTGTGGTTTGCCAGTGTCATCACTCAGCAACCAATTAGTGAGCAGGTAAACAGCTGCCCCATTCTCAGCCAAATACCACCCACACACACACACTACTACATGCCCAGGAATTTGGACATACACACACTTACTCGGGCAAATTTCAGAAAAAAAAAATATTCATGAGCGGGCAATGCAAGTATGCACAAACAGACACATACCAACACTATCACACTGCGATAGAGCTGGATGAGGGAGAGAGTGGGTAGAGTAGTGAGAGATCCTAGAGTAGTGAGGGGGTAGAATAGTGAGGTGGTAGAGTAGTGAGAGGTGGTAGAGTAGTGAGAGGTGGTAGAGTAGTGAGAGGTGGTGGAGTAGTGAGGTGGTAGAGTAGTGAGAGGTGGTAGAGTAGTGAGAGGTGGTAGAGTAGTGAGAGGTGGTAGAGTAGTGAGAGGTGGTAGAGTAGTGAGGTGGTAGAGTAGTGAGAGGTGGTAGAGTAGTGAGAGGTGGTGGAGTAGTGAGGTGGTAGAGTAGTGAGAGGTGGTGGAGTAGTGAGGTGGTAGAGTAGTGAGAGGTGGTGGAGTAGTGAGGTGGTAGAGTAGTGAGAGGTGGTGGAGTAGTGAGGTAGTAGAGTAGTGAGAGGTGGTGGAGTAGTGAGGTGGTAGAGTAGTGAGGTGGTAGAGTAGTGGGAGGTGGTAGAGTAGTGAGAGGGGGTAGAGTAGTGAGAGGTGGTAGAGTAGTGAGGTGGTAGAGTAGTGAGAGGTGGTGGAGTAGTGAGGTGGTAGAGTAGTGAGAGGTGGTGGAGTAGTGAGGTGGTAGAGTAGTGAGAGGTGGTGGAGTAGTGAGGTGGTAGAGTAGTGAGGTGGTAGAGTAGTGAGGTGGTAGAGTAGTGAGGTGGTATAGTGAGAGGGGGTAGAGTAGTGAGGTGGTAGAGTAGTGAGAGGTGGTAGAGTAGTGAGGTGGTAGAGTAGTGAGGTGGTAGAGTAGTGAGGTGGTAGAGTAGTGAGGTGGTAGAGTAGTGAGGTGGTAGAGTAATGAGATGGTATAGTGAGAGGGGGTAGAGTAGTGAGAGGTGGTGGAGTAGTGAGGGGGTAGAGTAGTGAGGTGGTAGAGTAGTGAGAGGTGATAGAGTAGTGAGGTGGTAGAGTAGTGAGGTGGTAGAGTAGTGAGGTGGTAGAGTAGTGGGAGGTGGTAGAGTAGTGAGGTGGTAGACTAGTGAGGTGGTAGAGTAGTGGGAGGTGGTAGAGTAGTGAGGTGGTAGAGTAGTGGGAGGTGGTAGAGTAGTGAGGTGGTAGAGTAGTGAGAGGTGGTGGAGTAGTGAGGTGGTAGAGTAGTGAGGTGGTAGAGTAGTGAGGTGGTAGAGTAGTGAGGGGAGTAGAGTAGATCAGTTTTCAACATCCCCATCATTAGTGAAAACGTAGAAGCCACTCCCACTTAATCGTAAAAAAAAATCCCAAAAATCTAGATTCACCTTTAGATTAATCAGAATCTAGATGGTGTTTTGAGGTCATGCTGCGCAGGTCAGTGTGTTCGGGTGAAGTGCATCATGGGAGATGGACGGCGGCCAGACAGACATCAGCACGGAGAATGCGAGCAAAAAAGCCGCCAGCGCTCCGCTGATCCGCTCAGCGTTAGAGAGCTAAATGTCAACCCCCCCCCCCCTCCCCCCGGGGAGTTTGTTTCTGCCCCGAGTTTGACAGAAGTCTTGTCTCTCTCTCTCTCTCTCTCTCTCTCTCCATCATTGAATCAGTGTCTCTCGATCGTCGACAACAGTGGTGATCAGCAGGGTCTATTAATAGCAGCAGTCAGCAAAGGACGGACCGGAGACGGCCTGACTTTTACTGACAGGGCTTCCATTGGTTACCGTGGAGACCGCTTGGCTCAACGACCGGCCAACCACTGCTGGGTGCATTTCATGGTGACGCAATTTTGTGTTATTGTTATAGTGCGTTGTTATCGGAATATGATGCGTGTCGGAAATGTGTGTGTGTACTTAGTTGTTTGTGTGTCTGAGAGTGTGTTTTGTGCACATGCGTCTTTGTGAGTCTCAGTGGGTGTAATAATGTGTGCCAGTGACTGAATTGTAGCAACGTGTTTCTGTATGCATGCGTGTGAGCATGTTTTGTGAGGTGCATGCGGGTGTGCAGCGTGCTCAAAAAACACGGTGACGCATATGGACCAGTTCCAACGGCAGCAGATGCAGAAACTCACTATTACAACGCAAAACGGGGGAGGGAGAGAGAGAGGGGGGGGAGGTGAGGCATAAACTGAGAGATGGAGTGAGAGGGTGAGGGAGAGACAAAGCCAGAGAGGGAGTTAAAGGTGAGAACGTGAGGCAAGAACCGAACTAGAGAGAGAGAGAGAGAGAGAGAGAGAGAGAGAGAGAGAGAGAGAGAGAGAGAGAGAGAGAGAGAGAGAGAGAGAGAGAGAGAGAGAGAGAGAGAGGCATAAATCAGTGCCGTCTACGCCGGTTGACAGCCAGAGTTTACTGCAACCGACTGCAGTGTTTTCCCCGTCCGCTGCGTCCAGCCCGTCCACCGCTCCTCAGAGCAAACACCAGACCACACTCCTCTCTCCTCCTCCCCCTCGCTCCTCATCGATTCTCTGCTGCTCTTCTATTTTCCTCCACGGTTCTCCTCCTCTTCTCCCTCCTATTGCTCCTTCTCTGTCCTCCTTCCTATCACTCCCTGTCCCCTCCTCCTCCTCCTCCCCCCCTTATCTCCCTCTCCCGTCTTCCGCTCTCTTTACCTCCACTTCTCCTTCTTTCAGCACCTCCTCTCCCCCTCCTCTCTTCTCCTTCCTATGGCTTCTCTTCTTCTCCCACTCTCTGTTCTCCTCTTCCCCACCCCTCCTTGAGTGGAGTCTGTGCAGTCTAAGCCAGGAGGAGAGACCGGTCTGCCTGTTTAGTTCTGGGTTTGGATGTGGATCAGGCTGAAGAAATTGAGGATCGAACCCAGTACCTTTCAGACAATCTAACAACCACATTATCCAATCTCCCCTGTGGCGTTAGAGCAGCTGTGTGTGTGTGTGTGTGTGTGTGTGTGTGTGTGTGTGTGTGTGTGTGTGTGTGTGTGTGTGTGTGTGTGTGTGTGTGTGTGTGTGTGTGTGTGTGTGTGTGTGTGTGTGTGTGTGTGTGTGTGTGTGTGTGATTTTGTTGATGCTTGTGGCATCTCTTCTCTCTGCCCACAGTCCTTACAGCACGCTGGTGGTAAACGCCACCGTTTCCATGGAGACGAGGCTGACTCACAACAACCCACCCCACACTTTCCCACAATCTGAACACACACACACACACACACACACACACACACACACACACACACACACACACACACACACACACACACACACACACACACACACACACACACACACACACACACACACACACACGTGCATGCACACACAGGACACACACACAGACACACACACACACACACGAGTGGCTAAGTAAAATGGCACTGTGTCATTTTTCTGTATCCGTTTTTTCCATTGCTGAAGCCTTATTTCATTTATTGTCAACACCTCTGGAAATTAATTTCTGGGGCTGATAGAAAGCTACACATACAGAGAGGGGGGTCAAGGGAGAGGGTAAGAGAGAAAGAAATAGGTGGGTTAGCAAAAACTCGAAAAAGAAAGGAACAAAGAAGGATTGATAGATTGGAAAATGCATAAAAGGGTTACGGTTGCAAAAAAATAACAAGAAGAAAAAGTAGAGAAAGAGAGAACGAGAGACTGAAAAGGGACAGAAAATGTGCAAAAGAGAAGACAAAGTATGAAAAAGGTACAGCAATAGAGCAAAAGTGAGAAAGATGAAGAGCCAGAGAGCGAGAGCTGTGTAAAAGAAAAAATAAGAGAGCGAGATTACATTCATACAAAGCAATTCCTAACAGGGAGTGACAAGGTGCCAATAGCCTCATAAGCGCCAGCGGTGTGTCCCTGCAGTCACTCGATGATGACACGCCGTTTCCCATGATCCCGCGGGAGGTCAGAGGATATAACGGGAACGTGTTGCGCCGTTCATCCCCGTTGAAGTAATTAGGCTGGAGGCTTTGTTCACATATGCCGCTAGTAGAATGTAGACATGTTTTTAATCAAGGTTTTGCATCCATGCTAGCGGTGCTTGTGCCTTCTCGAATGCCCAAAACACTTGTCCCTGTCGCCGATGTATAGATTATGTCACACACACACACACACCTGTGTTTTCAAAACCTTCTGCTTTTATCGGCCACAATAGAACAGGAGACTGGCATTTTCAAACAGATCTACTTGAGATGGCGTCCTTCAAAAATGAATGTTTTGTGCAGAAGAAAATGCAGTTTTAGTGTGGACCGAAAGCCTGTACAGAGCCAAAATCTATGTTTTCAACTGTACCTGCAGTAGTGTGGTAAGGTAAGCCTTTTAAACAATGGTATGTTTAAAGGGCATTGAGAGGTGAAACACACTAATCTAATAGGAACGATTGCTCACAGTGTTTGTATTTGTGATTCTACTATTGAACTATGAAGCAGACTGTACAAGTCAAACAAAGTCCACACGTTAGGAATTCATCAAATGCATCTCTAGGGTTCTCAGAGAATGCCAGCGAGATAGAACTGCTGCCCAACCTAGCAGAGTGAAGTAGACGTGTCTGAGAGAAGTTGCTACGGTAACAAGAGTCCAACCCTTCACCTCTAGCAAGGCTTTCTCTCCACACACACACACACACACACACACACACACACACACACACACACACACACACACACACACACACACACACACACACACACACACACACACACACACACACACACACACACACACACACAGTTGTGAAGTAGTGGAGAAACAAACAAACAGGCCTCAGAAGCAAGCTTTGTACACAGTCTTCTAAGACTCGGTAGGCCACTGCAGTCCCTGTATCTTAATCCTCAAGCATCACATCCCATAATAAGCAACTAGGCAACACCTGCCAGCATTGTTCCCCCTCTGTCACATGACCCTGCCGGCTAACCTGAGGGTGATGGGGAGTGGGAGGGGGGGGGGGGGACCCCAAACCTATAATCCCATTAGTGGTTTTCAACCCTGGGGTTGGGTTCCCCTTTGGGGTCGCAAGATAACATTTTGCGGGTCACTAAATCAGTCATAAACCAGTTGACCAACAAACCAACCAACCAACCAAATGTAAGGGCTGAAGTTAGTTGCGGCATCTTTATTAAGGTTTTAATTCTAAGAACTTGGATTTAAAAATACACATTTACAATATATACATGCTAACCAAGAGTTTATTTCTAAAACAAAGTTTATAAACAAAGAGAAGATGGTTGCTTGTCTTGAATGTATCAATGTATTAATAAGTGGAAAATAATCAAAACATTAGTTCACAATGTTAATAGTTAGTTGCAGCCCTAAGAACCACTGTCTAAGACCCCATACTAAACACTGAATTACAATTCTGCAATTTCTGTTTTACTTACCACACATGTAGATGACATAGTGCTTTGGTCGCCTTTAATGTTCTCAGTTTCCACATTCAAGTTTGAAACCCCATCAGTGACAACAAAAACATGTTTTCAAATGAACAGCGCTATGGAAAAGCCTGTCAAGCTCTAACATGGAGGACTTATAAATGAGAAAAAAACAGGAAATGTTTACGCCAACAAAATGTCGGAGGAGGACTTATTGGGTTTAATTCTGTTTCAAAGATCTGAAAATAAGTACGAGATTATACACATTTTTCTGTTGACAAAGCGTCAAATGAGCATGTTTCTGAAAACATGGCTTGGTTCTTTCAACCAAGGAGAATACGAAGGAATAGATGAGAATAATTTCCCCCGCTGTCTCTTAGGTACATTTATAGAGTTGATGCAATGTGTGGCTTGGTTCCAGACAGATCAACACACAGATTAGCACATTCTGTGTGTGTGTACGTGTATGTGTGTGTTGTCCGGAGGGTTTTTTGGGGCACACGGTGTTTGGTGGTTATCCTCTAAACCTGGGATATCCACCAGGGATTAGTGACCCCAATAAAATATCTACCCAGAATAATCACCTCTGTGTTCCCAAACTCCCTTAGTTAGTCGGTTTGTATTCCTAATATCTAAAGATGAATATGGTAAAACACTCTACAATATGGGTAAATTAATGAGCAATTAATAAACATTAGTTATTATCAGCCCCCAAATACTGACATTTTAGAAATAATTTATCCTAATGTTAAATAAATCATTTGGTACATTTGGTACATAACTTTGGGAGATTTCCACTTTTCCTTAAGAAAATGAAAAATAGCACTTTATTTTTTTAATTAAGTCCCTTTACGTAACCCACTCCCGGGACCCGTCAGCCATCGAGGTGCTTATCAGGCCACGGAGCGCGGCCCCCAGGGTCCTTCCGGGCCCTGAGGTCCGGCCCATCAGGGCTGGGGAGGGGGATCAGAGTGGCATGGCTGGCTCGGAGGAATGGGAGGAATGCCCCCTCTAAACACCGGGTTCCGGCCGCTGGGTCGCTCGCCCCCCCCCTCTTATCTCACCATGGGTTTCGGCCCCGCGTTAATCATTCTCCCAGGAGCCCGGGAGGGTCGGGGCCCACCCTCGACCTCCAGCGGACAGTGTCCACTCCCGGGGGGGGGGGGGGGGGGTGCTCAGAGGGGCCACTGGGCCAGGGCCTGGCTGGTGTAGGACAGCTACACTGGCCTCCAATAAGGCTGTGTTTGGTAAGAATATGGTTATTCTATATAACCAGGGTTCATATGGCTAACTTATTATTTATCGTGGTAGTGCCACACTTTAGGCTGCAGGATAGTTTGCTAGCTAGTGGGAGTTTGCTTGCTGACTGGAAGGTACTGGGTTCCCTCCCCAATGTCTGCAGCTGGTTTTTGCATCTTCAACTAAGATGACTGCTAGCCTCTACCTCCTCCTCAATGTCATCTCAATTCACTGCTAGGCTATGGATAATAAAAGCGCTAAATGAATAGTACCATGCAGCATCTCAGCAGCCCTTTAACCCCATGAGATGAATTGAGAGACAGCCTTCCAAAAAAAGGCTCATCATGACGCAAAAAAAACAAACCACAATCCTCTCTCAGAATACTGTACTCCAAAACCCGAATTACAACACCATAATACACCCTTAGCATCAACAAGCGTTCTGATTGAACTCTGTGCAATACACGACCACTTCATAAACTCTCCATTAATAAGCCCATCGTCGTGGCTTGGCGAATCGACACAGTGTTGTAACCACACAGGATTAAGCGGATCACGTGTGCATATTGATATTTTATTACACAGCTAGCCTCCAGCGCACACACCACACACCCCCCCCCCCCACACCTCAGTCCACTACGCCCCCATGCTGGGCAGACAGTGGTGGTCATGATACCGCTCTAATGGGATTGTAAATGTCATCGATGCTGAACGAGGGACGTGTTGTGTTGGCCTGCCGTGGGCTCTTCCTGCTGCCCTCTCTCGACCACCAGCGTAAGTGGCTTCATGATGGACACTCTCCCGCCCTCAGCCTTCTCTCCATGAATGGAGCAGGGTCCGCTTCTGGTGGTTGAAGAGAGCCCTGATTTTGGGGTTCATGTGTATTTTGTCCTTCCTTCCAAACAGAAGGTTTCAGTGCGGCAGTAGCGAAGCCTAGCCCTTGTGTGGATGTGTGGAACGCCGTCACGGCTGCAATTGAAATCTTTCATGCCCCCCCCCCCCCCCTCTTCTAGTGTTACCCACTCTAGCACAGGAAAGGAAAGAGTAGAGGCTGGTTCCCCCTTGGACCGGGTTCTGGTCTCTATTTCGCGTGTATGATATGTTTTCTCAGGCTTGGGGAAGGCTGTTGACACCCGCCTGGGTACATAGTGGGAGCTGGGGTGGTGGTGGTGCTGCTGGTGGGGGAGTATTTACTCTGGGGAGGGGACAAGGAGCTGTACCATTCTCCACCGGTCATGAGGGACACTTAGCTGGCCACAGGAGAGAACTCCAAGGACCTTTTAAAGCCGCATTCCTTTCCAGCGCTATCCCATGGTGCCCTGAGGCTTCGATCGCGGCAGGCTTTACCCCAGGTCGGCGCGGGGACCTTAAAGAGCAGAACTCTGTTTCCTGGTAACGCATCCACCTGATAAGGCAGTTTTGGGCGGGTCCAGTTATTGCAGGGATGGGAACGCCGATACAATCTGAAGGTTTTCCAAAGGCGTTCCCAACATTTTCCAAAGTAAACTTCCGGGCACTTCCATTGCAGAGATGGAACAGTCCAATCACACATCAGACAAGACAAGCGCTGTGATTAGTCAACTTAAGCATTTTTCTGGAGCTCTAAATTCATTTATAATTTAGAAATGTTGGTTCTCTCAATTAATTATGCATTTAACTTATACGGTTTGACAACAGCCAAGTAATACAAACCCTAACATCATAAAACCATTTATGTTTGCCACTAGGAATCAAACTGCCAAATATAATTAGAATGGCACAACAAAATAAGGATGAATAATTAAATCCGAAATAGAAGCAAGTTATCCCTTTGAAAAGCATCTACACGAAACTGACCGAATATCAACTAACTAGCCATTCATCATGTGCGATGACAGAACATGGCCCTCGCGCGGATCACCGGTTCGCCGCCGCTGCCCTATGAGCTTCCAGCCCAAAGCATACCACTCTGAACACATCATTAATTCCAAGTGCTTTGCCTAATGTCCGCTAATACCCATTCAGCGTATCGCAGCGTGTCGGCGTACCCCGAAGGAAGCCGTCAGCCACAGATGTCAATAACCCCAGCCGACCCCTCCCCGTGCACGGCATAGAGAGGGGGGAGGGGGGGGGGGACTGTGGCCCCGAACAAAGGAGCGCGCGGGTTTCGACGGAGAGCGCGCAACCAAACATTCCGACCACAATGGGTGGGATGGACAGCAGGTTCAATGTGTGTGCACTTGCTATGCACTTTACAGTCCACCATGTTGGCGGAAACAAAGACCAGGCCGGCCAATGAAAAGAGGTATTTGGGCTTGGCGGCCTGGTTTTTGGTGGTCCTAAGTGTTTTTAAAGTGTGTGCGCTATTCGGCGCTTTGTTCCGCACATGTTGCTTAGTAATCCCCCACTTGAACCGTGGAGATAGTTGGGACACTTGGTCACTCCTATCTAAAAATGTGAAAATGTGATACTTTTATAATACAATATACATAGCTATACTTTTAGTTTTTTTTATTATTATTTGGATTGTAAATTGAAGTGTCTAGGCCGATACTGCTATTGGACGGCTACAGCTGGTCATCGCTATAACAAACAGCCAGCCTAAGCAATAAGTCTCTTTCTGACACAGCAGGTTCATTCATGCCATGGGGTCACATTGATGTTGAATGAACCACCTCGTCTCGTTCCGTAGCTTAATAAACACACACTCCTAAACGAAGGGGATCCCCTGGACGATCCACCGTATGAAAATTAGTCAACGCAGAATAAATTACTGGGGATGTGTCCCGCTTTGGTCAGCAACTTTGCCAAACAAATGACATTCAAATAAATCATGAGCCTACCAGAACGTGGTGAAACGGGAGGGCACGCTAATACGTTGTCATTACAGTGGATCAGTCCGACACATCACTGTCATCAAGTTGGAAGTTCATACTGAAGCGCACATCGTATGGCGAGGTGGTTCATCGGAGATCCCTCGCCGGTGTATTCGATGCGACGCACTAACTTAATCACTCGTGGAAAGTTACGACCCGGGAATGACTCGTGTGAAAACGTTAAGCATGGGGGAAACGGTCGATCATTCATCAGCATGAATGAGAAAATCGTGCATAGAAACAGATGACCGTGTGACAGACAAATGGTTGCGGCGTGTCACGCTGTCGGACGCTGTAGGCTGTACCAACCCCCCCCCCCCCCCCCCCACATACACACTTATGCTTTCTTATTCCCCAAGAACTGGTTTAGTTAGCAGCTGGTCTTAAAACAGGTAGGACCTACGTAAACGGATCGACTTACCCACTGGACAAGGTGCGCTGTTACGTCGGCTACTCCGCGTTTAATCTGCAAGCCGCTGTGTCACAGTTCGCCTTCGCCACGCATGTCGCCGGGTCAGGATCGAGCGTCACACGAGTTGGGAACACAAACCAATGAAAGCCCAACTACTGTACCGAGTCGTGGCCGCATCCCCCGGGAGGCAGCACGGTGTGTTGGGCGCCACCTCTCTCTCTCTCTCTCTCTCTCTCTCTCTCTCTCTCTCTCTCTCTCTCTCTCTCTCTCTCTCTCTCTCTCTCTCTCTCTCTCTCTCTCTCTCTCTCTCTCTCTCTCTCTCTCTCTCTCTCTCCTCTCTCTCTCTCTCTCTCTCTCTCTCTCTCTTCCTCTCTCTCTCTCTCTCTCTCTCTCTCTCTCTTCTCTCTCTCTCTCTCTCTCTCTCTCTCTCTCTCTCTCTCTCTCTCTCTCTCTCTCTCTCTCTCTCTCTCTCTCCCTCTCTCTCTCCTCTCTCTCTCCCTCTCCCTCCCGCACTACGCCCCCATTCCCTCGTAATCTGCACGTTAGACAGATGGAAGTCTGTGAACTATACCCGATGTAAGAATGTGTAATCGGTAGCGTTGGCGGTGGGTATAAAAAAAAGAAAAGAAAAAAGGTGAACTGCAATTATGAACGGTGCGTTGCGCAGGAGGCGCGTGGATCGCCTCTGTGCCACCCACGAAATGACTATGGGCTTTTCGTGGCGAGTGGACGGCCGCGGAATATTAATGAGAACATTGCTGCAACAGTAAGCAGAGTTGGGGATCTTCTCTCAAATCTGTGTCCTCAGTGGTCTGGGGCGGATTAACAGTCATGGGCATCCCGGGAGACCAAACCCCCCTCCTGGTGGATCAATGTGTCGTGTGGCCATAAGGTTAATGTGATTCTCAAGTATTATTCCGTCCTTGAAGAGGTCCCAAGACATGATGTCAAATACGACTATTTGACATCATAACATGGTATGATGTCAAATACTTAAATAGATCACTGGTTCAAACCCGGGGCCCCTGAAGGGGTTATTATAAGCACTCATATTTGCACTCAAGCATTTATGAATGAACGTTAAAACCATAGTGTTTCTATAGCAACGACCTGTGTTATTCAGCAGATAACAGCGAGCCAGAGTCAACTGCTAAAATATCCGGTGATTTGCCTTTAAACTCAACAGGTGTTTCATAACGATCAAGGTGTACATCAGATGATTTTAACTGATCATAGATAAGCGTAGCACAGATGGCAGCTCAACATTACATATGAGAAGTCAGATTATTAATATTACCACCGAGCATACAACGGAGGTTGTTTTATCAGAGTTGTGGCGGGATATGTTCCTCAAACTACCGATGGCTTTAGGTCACGTGATTTAATGTCACATCCACTTTTAATCCCGGGCGTGAAGTCTGTATGCAGCCCTATTGTATTACATCTCCGACAACACAACCACAGTGCATACAGTCTCAGGTTTAATATGTCAGCATGAATTATTAACATAAAATTCAGATTGCCAATTAAAATAGTTACTTTTGAATACAAATACAAAATGTGGATAACAATGATTTTACCGATCGGTCCAACGGAAAATGGTACACCTAACCTTGCGTTATCTGTTATAAGGATACACATTATCTCTATCGAGCAATTCATACATCTGCAACCATTAAATCATTGACTAACTGGTTACTATTTATACACTTACCTGGTGAACATCTGCTGCCCTCTAGTGGTGAAGGTGTAGAAAAGCAACCAATTAGGAAGGGTGACTCGACATTTTCGCTGCTCGACTCGTAGGTGTTGGTTTATGATTATGTCGGCATTGTACCAATACCTTTTAAAAAATCTAAACGACCAAACAATCAACTTTATGTTAATTTTATTTTTTTACAAGAAATAACAATCTTATATACAGACTTGCATTCATCAGGATACGATTTTTTGCTGAGGCTAGCGGTGAATTTTCATTGCAGACGAGATTTCTTCACGGCGGAGGATTCGGCGGGGACTTTGCGTTTGCGGGAGGGGGTGGTCCCGGGGGCTTGTTCGCCCTCGGAGGAAGCCACGGGCAGATTGTACAGGTGTGGGGGGGGTATGGGCTCCTGTAGAAACCAAGAATACACCAGGATGTCAGCTGATCCACTAGCTGTGAAATCACTGAGCTGGGCTGGGTGTTACTGCCTGCTAGAAATAGCTAAGGGGTAGTTAACACACACACACACACAAACACACTTAACAACTCCCCCCAACACACTGCAATAAACACGTGAACACGCTAACATTAACAGCCTAACACACACACATACACACACGCTTACATTAACAGCCTAACACCCTCTAACATTAACAGCCTAACGCACGCACAGCACTACACACGCCACACACACACACACACACACACACACACACACACACACACACACACACACACACACACACACACACACACACACACACACACACACACACACACACAGACACACACACACACACACACACACCTGCATGAGGTAGTCGGCGATGTACTCTGGCTTGACGCAGATCACCCCCTGGGCGATGGCGTGAGACACGTCCACCCTGAACTCTCCGGGCTTCAGGCGGCTGAAGTCAGCAAACAGGTGAGTGGCCTCCTGGTAGGAGGAGGTGTCCACACCGGACAGCACCTGGAGGACGGGGAAGGACCGGAGGCGGTTACCATGGAGCCTCCGATGGCTTCCCAGGTTGGTTTACCTCATTTGTTTCCTTTGAACCCTTTTTCAAATGCCTTTTTTCCCCTGATTTTATCTGAAAAACTTTATGAACTAGGCTACTAAGTATTTCCTGAAAGATGTTCTATTTATTGCCATATTAGTTATCTGACTGCCAAACATGGTTATTGAAGGAAATATGAAGCACAATTAAAACTGAAGAAGCAGTGCCATCTCTAGTAAAACGAAGGCCATTGCAACAATGGTTGTTCCTCATTTGATGAACTCGTGCCAGGAGAATGATGATGATGATGATGATGATGATGATGATGATGATGATGATGTAAGATGGCGATAACATGGTCACTCCCATGAAGATTCATCTCAAATCACGAAGGCACATATCCATCAAGTGTATTTGCTACTTAATAAAGGACTAGAGGGATATGGGAGGCGTACCTTGGCTCCTCCCGACTGCAGTAACCGCCTGAAGCCAGACTCTCTGGTCTGGTCGATGTTGAGCATCACGGTCCAACCGCTGAACGCTCCCTGAGGAAAACATACTGGTTTAAAGGCCATACCAGTACACCTACTGGTTTATAGGACACTACCAGTACACATGCTGGTTTGTAGTACACATACGAAGGCACACATAGCATCATGGTGGTATTTGTAAGTACACTACCAGTACACATGCTGGTTTGTAGTACACTACCAGTACACATGCTGGTTTGTAGTACACTACCAGTACACATGCTGGTTTGTAGTACACTACCAGTACACATGCTGGTTTGTAGTACACTACCAGTACACATGCTGGTTTGTAGTACACTACCAGTACACATGCTGGTTTGTAGTACACTACCAGTACACATGCTGGTTTGTAGTACACTACCAGTACACACATGCTGGTTTGTAGGACACTACCAGTGGATACTTTTTAAGAGACACTGCCAGTACACATACTGGATTATAGGACAATACCAGAAGAGATCCTGGTTTATAGGACACTACCAGTACACATACTGGTAGATAGTAGCTAGGTGCTACTAGATAAAGCAAAAGCCATGCCCCAGTGTGCATCACTACATGGTTATATTGTAGAACCTTTTTAAACAAACCCAAAAAGATCCTGGGCCGCATGTAGCCTCATATTGCTTATGATATTATAAATATTTGATTGCCGAGAAAGAGTGTGTCTACCCCCAGGGTGGAGCGGTCCTGCAGGGAAGTCCTCCAGCGCTTGGCAGCCAGCGCCAGCCTCTTCTTGTGGGGACTGATGGAGGGCAGAGCATCCAGGATGGAACCACTGCCCCACTCGTACTCACACTCCTGGGGGGAGAGGAGGGACGAAGGGAGGGACAGGGATAGAAGGTTGGGGGTGGCAAGAGAGACGGTGGTATGGTGGCAGGGGAAGGGAGGAAAAGAGAAAGAAAGAAAGTTGGAGGGAAGGAAAGTGGGAGATGGATGGATGGGGGGAGAGGGTGAGAGAGAGAGAGAGAGAGAGAGAGAGAGAGAGAGAGAGAGAGAGAGAGAGAGAGAGAAGAGAGAGAGAGAGAGAGAGAGAGAGAGAGAGAGAGAGAGAGAGAGAGAGAGAGAGAGAGAGAGAGAGAGAGAGAGAGAGAGAGAGAGAGAGAGAGAGAGAGAGAGAGAGAGAGAGAGAGAGAGAGAGAGAGAGAGAGAGAGAGAGAGAGAGAGAGAGAGAGAGATTAACATGATTGGACGAGGACACCATTTCTCCACTGAAAAGTTGAGGTAAACTATTCATAGAACTCTTTCCAGTGCTTTATGAGCTCTAGTCAAATGAAAAGTTCTCTGCGATCAAGCAGTGCATGTATAATATATGCCTGTTGGAGCCGGCTCATTAATCTCTTGCTCAAGGGCACTCCAGTGCTCGCCCTTTCTCATGGCTTCCCCTCCTTCAATTCATTCACTCATTCATTCATTCACTCACTCATTCATTCATTCTACCACAACCCCTGACCTCTCCCGAGTTGGACTCTGACCAAAGTCAATGTCTGCACAACACAGGACAGATGTAGAAAAAACATAGCCAACTGCTTCCACACATGTTTTTCACTAAGGTTCATATGCCTTCTTTGTCATACCACATGCGTAGACCAATTTGACCCTTCGCCCAATTCTGATTGCAGGTGTGGACGCAGGTGTGTGACGGGGTTACCTGTAGGAAGTGTCCGGCGGCGCGGCAGGCCTCCAGGTAGGAGCGGTGCAGGATCCACTTGCCGGCGGCCATAGCCGCCAGGTACTTCTCGTTCCGCAGCGGGTTCCCCACGATGATGTGGGTGCAGCTGGGGTCGAACGACTGCTTGTCCAGCACCACGCCCCCTGCAGGCGACCAACACCACACGTCACATTATGGGATTGATACGACGATGGTGGATCACAATACGAGCGTTTATACATTTTAGGTTGACAGTACCCAAAATATTTGGACACCATTAACGTCTCAGTTACTCCTGTTGCTGCGTTTCTTTCCAAACATGGAGATGGTTCACTCTACGATGCCCTGGATATGTGCCACTGTCAACGTATCCAGCTGAGAGCCGCTCTGCTTTACAAGGGCCTCCCACGGGGTGCTGTGGTCACCTGACGCCTCATCCATTACTCCCTGAACCACAGCGTTCTTCATGAGGGGCCGGCTGCCGCCCGCCCCCGCCCTACAGCAGAGGGTTCCCTCCAGCGCCACACGCTCCTTCATCGCTTGCAGAGCAACACATTTGGGGAAGGCACGATGAGGGGTTATAATCTGGATCCATCTCGGCTCTGTTCCAGAGTTTGTACTCTGGGATCCAGCTGTCCTACTGTGTGATAGCAGGACTTAGAGGAGACAGCACAGCTTCTTCCACTGAAGAATAATCCTTTTTAGATGAAGCTTTCATTAGTGAGTGTATATCTACGGGGGCCAGTCTGCATGGGGTTGATTTAAAACCTTTACAGAAACCTTCAAAGTTTTCTACTGCTGGCCAAGTTTGTGTTCGCCAATTACCGACAGATCCCCCGCCTCCAGCGACGCGATTGGTTCAAACCAATCTCCGGCAGATTGGAGCTGGTGCTTGGGTAAAGGGATCTAAAGTGTGAGTGTGAGAGTGAGGGTTTGGTTACCGAGCTCCTCGATCAGGTGGCTGTAGTCGATGCGCTCCTGGGGACTCAGGGAGGACAGCTGGAACCTAGGGGGCAGCTTCTCCTGGTTCTCCTCCTGCGGGGGAGGACGTCCACACACTGCATTACTCCCTGCTGAGGCTACAGACAGCCGGGTGTGGAGCTTGTTCTCTTATGCCAGTGTAATAGTCTTTAATTCCTTGTTTTGCAGTACCACTATACATTAGGGGCACATTAATTAACCACTATTTCACTTAGTTAATTAACAAACTAGCTTAATAGTTCGCTTATTGTTTATTAATAATTAGTTTTAACTGTGTTCATGAATTGTGTGTTTATGTGCTGTTCGTACTGAATAGGTTCAGCGTTCCCTTTAACCCCCTAACCCTGACCCTGATGCTAATGATACATATTAATGCTCATTACTGTAAATCATACATCATAAACTAACATGACTAAAATGAATGTAATGTAAGCATTGTAAAGTGTTACTTTCTAAATGTAACTTACTGCTGCAACACCTGAATCCCACTGGATTAATGAAGTGTTCTCTCATCCTATCCTTTGTAGACATCAACAACCAGTCAAACATCTGCTCATAACACCCCAAAAAAGGTAAATGTTAAGAGTTTTTGGTTCCATTCCTTTACTCTGTCGTAAGTGTATCTTTCTGGGTTCAACCTCCAAAGTCCTAGGTTGAACTGTAAGCTTCCTTGTGTAATGTGCCCAAAATTGTCCTCAAAGGTCACTTTGAATAAAAGCACCTGCTGAAGGACATCCCAGTTGCACTGTGTGACTGTGGGATAGGAGGGAGAGCTTGTGGTGGGCGTGGCCAGATATGCCAGGTGTGTTTCTACCTGTGGCTCAGGAGGTACCAGGGGCTTGGCAAGGGGGAAGGCTATGCTGGGGGCTTTAGGGGTCAGGAGGTCATCGCTAGGATCCTCCGCCAGAGGGGTCATCACACTCCGGGCCATCTGCTGGTCAATGACATCACACGCAGCTGTGGACGTAAAGGAAGAAAAGTAATGGGTTTGATTGGTTGTAGGGAGAAAAGGCTGAGATGGTATTGGTTAGAGACAGAATAAGCTTGGATGTGATTGGGTGAAGAAAGAAAAGGCGGAGATGTCATTGGTTAGAGAACGAATAAGCTCAGACGGGATTGCTTGTATAAAGAAGGCATTCACCTACATCACCAGCCTCAGAAGTCCCCACCGCCGAATCCTTCGGTACTCACCCATCTCCACTAGCTCAGAGTCGGTGAAGCTGTCCCTGAACGAGGCCTTGCTCTCGGGCGGGCGGGCGGGGCCCACGGGGTCAGAGTGCTGGGAGGGGCTGCCGGGCCATTGGAGGTTATCGGCCAGCTTGGCCCGCTCCTCCCGGGCCGTGGGGTCGTCCCACACGATCTGCTCGCTCTGGGACGGCTCTGTGTTCATGTCCAGAACCGCCTCCCTGTTCATCCTGGAGGGGAGGAGAGGAGAGCGCTGCGATCATGTTCACGGGGTAACGACCCTCGAGGTAATGTATTAAGAGTTTCATTCAGGTTACTTTCTTACCATTCCAATGAAATGATAATGTGGCAACGTTACATACTATACCTTTAAATAATAATCACATCAAGGACCGTAGAAGGGTCGAGTCTCCCTACCTGAAGGCCTCCATGGTGCGTCTGGTGCTACGTCCGGACCGGAGGCCCTTGACGTCGGGGGTGTTGGGGCCGGTGTCGGACCCCGTGGACCCCAGCCGGCTGAGGCAGGCCGCGGACCTCCTCCCCGTGGTCAGCTTGGTGGCTGACATGATCTCCTGGAGCTGCTTCTGGAGCTTCTCCCTCATCTCCAGGCTCTCCGATAAGTCTGGAGGACCATAGTGGTGTCAGTGGGTTCAGTCCCCTGGTCAGTAGGAGGCGGCCATCTTGGTTCTAAACAAAAGCTTTGTCCTTTACACTTTAAAATGTACATAATCTACTGAAAGATCTTCTTGGATTAAAACCAAATACCAAATCTTTCTCGACTGGCTCTGAGTTGAACCAATGGGACGAGCTCCAGTATAACCTGTGCTAGTTTGTGGTTCTTGTGGTCTGAGGGCATTTGCTGGGACAGACCTCTGCTCTCTGTGGTGTCATGTGCCTCCTCCTCTACAAGCGTCTCTCCGTTGCTTTGACAACGGGATGTGGATGTGGATTCTTCTTCGGTAGTATTGAGGTTGGGCTGTGGAGAGATGAAATGAGGAAATGAGTAACAGGTAACTCACAAGGCCAGTGGTGACAGAGTAATATGCTAGCGGTTCTGGTTTGGGCGCAAACTTATGGAGGGCCATCGGTTAATGAAAGTACTATGCACTTACTAAAACAATACCATAAAGAAATAAGAAAAGACTGAGAGAGTGTGAGGGTAATTATTATGATAATATTCAAATGTAACATTTAACCAGTTTCCATACTGTTATCTAACTTATCTCCATTTCTTGGTGTACATGTGGTCCTGGTGTAACGAAATCCTGTTGTAATAACCCCCCCCCCCCCCCCCCCCCCCTCATCTCTTTTTTCATCATCTTCCATCCCTGTAGCCCCCCTCACAGATGGGGGGCTACTCAGCACTCACCTGGTTGCCGTGGGTGATGGTGAGGTCACGGAGCTGGGTGCGTGTGAAGGGGGGCGACCTCTGGGAGTTGTTGGGCACCTGGCTCAGACTCAGGCTCATCTTGGGGTTGAAGGTGAAGGGGTACAGGGACTCTGGGACCCGCTTCTGCTCCTCGGCACACTGGAGGAGGCAAGGCAGCATTAGAACCATCGGCCTTTATTAAATCATTAATAAATACATCAGGGAAGATACCTTTCAGAACTGACTGCAGCCCAAGGGGATCACTTCAATGAGCTTGCTCTGGAGTGAAGAGTGGGATTCTATAATCTATAATTTGATTAGGTTTATTGACTCCCTGATGAAAGGTTCTGACTTTGAACCCCAATTTCTGCCTTCTGACTGTTGGCATCCTTCAGCATGGTGCACCGACCCGTACCTGCTCCTTAATGACCTGTATCTATAACGTCAGAACTAAACCTGCTCCTTAATGACCTGTATCTATAACGTCAGAGCTAAACCTGCTCTTTAATGACCTGTATCAATAACGTCAGAGCTAAACCTGCTCTTTAATGACCTGTATCAATAACGTCAGAGCTAAACCTGCTCTTTAATGACCTGTATCAATAACGTCAGAGCTAAACCTGCTCCTTAATGACCTGTATCTATAACGTCAGACCTAAACCTGCTCCACAATGACATTAAGGACACTATCCTGTGATAATGTATGGCTGTACGGTGTGTGTTTGTGTGCTGGGATGAGGGAACCCACCGCGTGGAGCCAGTGTTGGGACACCACCTGCAGCCCCCTCTCCTTCAGCCCCCGGTACTCTCGTGTGTTGTCCCCCACGCGGCCCTGGTAGATGTAGTGGGTCACGCTGTCGTCACATGACCACCTTGATCACACACACACACACTGTAATTATTTCAATGGCTGATCAACGTCCCACAACTGGGGGTAAAATGGGACCCTTTTAAAAAGAGTCATTCAACATCCAAAGCAAAAACCAAACAACAAAGATTGAATTTCCCCTGAGCAGTCGCTGTATTGGAACAACAATACTAGCAAGAAAAACCTAGAAGAGGCATGGACTGGGCTATTAACCTAATGTCTCACTAGAAGAGACTAAGGACTGTGCTAATAAACTAGTGTCTAGACGAGACTTGAGGAGTGAGCTACTAAACTAATGTCTGACTAGAACAGACCTGAGGAGTGAGCTACTAACCTTAAGTCTCCTTAGAACAGACCTGAGGAGTGAGCTACTAACCTTAAGTCTCCTTAGAAGAGACCTGAGGAGTGAGCTACTAACCTTAAGTCTCCTTAGAACAGACCTGAGGAGTGAGCTACTAACCTTAAGTCTCCTTAGAAGAGACCTGAGGAGTGAGCTACTAACCTTAAGTCTCCTTAGAAGAGACCTGAGGAGTGAGCTACTAACCTTAAGTCTCCTTAGAAGAGACCTGAGGAGTGAGCTACTAACCTTAAGTCTCCTTAGAAGAGACCTGAGGAGTGAGCTACTAACTAGGGATTGGTCCGAATATTCGATTATTCGTTCCCGAGGGTCAGAATCGATTGGGACCGTTAACATTTTTTCCCATTCAAATCTAAAGTTTTTCACAAGCCATAACCTTGTCTTCCTGGTAACGCCTGAGGGTTTGACTAATACAATAGGGTGATTATTTGATTATCAACACGGCGGATGCGTGCGCAGAAGGATCGCAAAAAGAAAATTTGTTTGACCGGTTGCCATGGTTATCTCTGGGTGGTTAATTTGCAGTTGCGGTGTTAATAAGCGATGATGTCAGCTTACTGTTACATTAAACTGTAATCACAAAACGTGGTTATATGCTGTAGACCCTATAGTATCTGTGGTATAAAGGCTGGGACGAATATCAAGTTATAAATACGTACAATTTATGTTGAAAATATAGACAGTCGCGATTCCCATTGAAACAATGGCGCAGTGATTATTCTTCAGAACGAGAGCTATTAAATTGTGAAAAATGAATTAAACTGTAATCAGACAATGTGGTTATATGCTATAGAACCTAGAGTATCTGTGGTATAAAGGCTGGGATGACCTTAGCTAAGACTAGACAACGGGAGGTATTCTAGTCCCCTCAGCTATGAGCCAGAGAGCTAACGTTATGCATTGTACATATTTATGATTCGAAATTCGTCCCAGCCTTTATACCACAGATACTATAGGGTCTATAGCATATAACCACGTTTTCTGATTACAGTTTAATGCATTTTTCACAACAGACAATATGACTGGAACTACTTAGCAGGTTGTTGGTTTTTTGCGTTTAAGATATTAAGTGATTTCTTGCCGATGATCCATGACTGCCTTTGTGAATGTCGGCACACATCGAATAATCTATTATTCGTTCACATCACCCACTGATTATTCGACCATGAAAATTTTGAGTTATTCACAGTCCTACTAACCTTAGCCTCATTAGAAGAGACCTGAGGAGTGAGCTACTAACCTTAAGTCTCATTAGAAGAGACCTGAGGAGTGAGCTACTAACCTTAAGTCTCATTAGAAGAGACCTGAGGAGTGAGCTACTAACCTTAAGTCTCATTAGAGGAGGCTTAAGGAGCTACTAACCTGAAGTCTGCCCCCAGCGATGCAGCGATGGTGTTGAGCTCTCCCTGCATCTTGCTCAACTTCTTCCCCACACAGACCACCACGCCTGCCAGCAGGCCCTCCGGGGTCTTCTCCTGGACCTGGACGGGACACACAACACCAGGACTGGGACTCTTAATAACATAAACAAGCAGCTTGCAAGGGGAGCGTATACAGTTTCAATTCTTCCCTCACAAGCTCAGCCTGGGAGTCAAGCTACAGCAGGCAGTGCTGTAATAAAGGCTAGGTTTCAAGAACGCCTCGGTTTGATTCACATTTAATTAGGAAGACATTTAAGTACTATGGCTACAACTGTTGGCTGCATAACACTTGGGTTACGCAGTTTGGAAATCACTCTCTCATCTTCCATTAAAGAGGAAGGAATTAGCAGGGGGAAGCTGTGTCCTATGAAGATATAGACACTTCAACAGCTCCCACTTACATGGGGATGTGTGAATAATGACAAGTATGAGACTACTCTTATATAAGCAGACCTAATAAATTAAACCAACAGAGGGGGAGAGTGAAACCTGCTCTCCAGTGAGATTCAGGCTGGTTATTCCTATAACCGAGGTCAACGAAACGGGCTGTGTATTTACGGTCAAGTAGCCTACCTTTATTGAGAGTCGGGCGATTTAAAGTGGAATTAGGGTAAATGCAGGACAATCATTTATTTTCGCAGTGACTAAAAATAATGATGGCGCGTCTCGTCCAAAATTCCTCTTGTGCACAATAGTTTGAGTCAGGTGATCGCCTCCTGTTATTGCTAGTTGCCATCCGACAACAAGGTACTGCTCCTCCCTGTGATACCCAAATAGAAGCATGTTGTCATAGCTTCTCCTTGGGATATAGAAGAGCGTGCACCTGTGGTTCAGGCCTCTTGCTGAGCTCAGGGCTGGCGCTGAGGGCCTGCTGGTCGGGGCAGCGAGAGCTGTTGGCCAGCGCCACCTTCAGGTTCCTGTTGATCACGTCGGTCAGAGGGGTCTCTGTTCGCTCCCCCGGCTTCACCCGGCCCCCCGGGGTGTCCAGTGCACCCAGCGCGTCCTGCAACGCGTCATGGGAGACAGAGGGAGGATTACACTGTTGATATATATCAGCTCAGCTCATTAGCTCTGAGGCAGAGTTAAAATGAGCCAAAATCGAGGATACAACGGCGCCCTCTGTGGTAACAGACAGGTTTGTACAACTTTACGGTGAAAAAAATGAACAAACATGCAGTAGACTGTATTGACAAACCAATAAATTTAACGTTTCTAATAACTTTGATAAGGGCAAATTATATAATAGCCAAATAAATCAAGAGACCACGTTTGTGTTTTCATGGTATTTTGTTTCCATGTATAAAAATATTTTATCTAAAGTCTGTTTACGTTGCTGATACATTCGATGATTTCATTGAATCAAGGTTATCTAACAGTAGCCATAAGTGGCTGGGCTACCTTCACATTGAAGGAGGGTCTGAAGAGCTGGTCTCGGCTGAGGAAGCGCGAGGGCGTGTCCAGCTGGAGGGGGGGCTCCTTCTGGAGGCCACTCCCCCGGCCCGCCTGCGGCCCCGCCCCCGGGGTCCGAGGCTCCTCCCCCTGCTCCTCTCCGAGGGGCTTCATCTGGTCCAGCACCGAGCGGAACACCTTGGACTGGAAGCGGCCCACGTCCAGCGGGGTCACCGCCTTGCCGCTCTGGCGCCCCAGCAGCGGGAACTCTGGGGAGAGGGAGTCCGGCGCCGGGGGGGGAGGAGCCATGCGCTGGGAGCCGCCCACAAAGCTGTCGTCATCCCTCTCTGCCAATCAGAAGAGGGGAGGGAGGGGTTATAGCGTGAAGAGCTACTGGTTTAGTCCACTTCTTGCTCATGATATAACATCAGGATTTGTAATCAATTATTTGGAAGTATTTGTGTATGTCTTGAGGGGTTTGTATTCATTACCAGTTCTTCTAATTATCATTAGTTATGATCATTAGTTATGATTAAACTATTAACTTAAAAAGGTGACATATTATACCACCAGGTACGAGTGTGATACGCCGTCACAAGCTGTTTCGAAAATGAGCCTCTTCTGACATCACAAGGAGGCGTAATAACGGCTAACAACACTCACACCTGGTGGTGTAATATGTCACCTTTAAACTATGAATATGCAACCAACTTTGTAACTAGAACCATAACTAAACATTTTGAAAGAAGAATCATGTTTTGTAACTAATGTCATCATTTCAATCATTTTGAAACATTAACACATAAATAATTGATCAGATGTAATAGAATATCATTTGTAATAGCTTGCTGCCATGGAGCCTTATGAGGCCTCAGGAGCTCCCCCCCTCACCGGGCGAGGGGGGGAGCTCCACCAGGTGCCGGTCCTCGGGGGCCCGCTGCCCGGTGCGGGCCGACTCTAGGATCCAGCGCATGGTGACGGCGGGGAGCCCCCACTTCTGGGCCGCCTGGTACTTGGTGCCCTCGGGGGTCTGCAGCACCAGGTGGCTGCTGGCCAGCATGCCCTTCTTCTGGTTGGCCGTCCGCACAAAGTAGTCCTGGACGCTGGAGCGGGGGGGTAGAGGATCATTAGATAGAAAGACCACCACACAGAATGATCCCAAAGCACGCAGTTAAATCATGACGATCATAGTCTTCACAAGATGAACGTACACATTTAAATACATCAAGTTTCATATGAACTAATACATTCTAAAGTTATCGTATAAATCAGGCTTCATGGCAGTCAGCCTCCACCACACTCAGCCTCCACCACTCAGCCTCCACCAGTCAGCCTCCACCACACTCAGCCTCCACCACACTCAGCCTCCACCACACTCAGCCTCCACCACACTCAGCCTCCACCACACTCAGCCTCCACAAAAGTCATCCACTACAATATTCGACAGCCTCCGCAACAGTCAGCCTCCACCACGCCCAGCCTCCACCACGCTCAGCCTCCACCACGCTCAGCCTCCACCACGCTCAGCCTCCACCACGCCCAGCCTCCACCACGCCCAGCCTCCACCACGCCCAGCCAACACCACGCCCAGCCTCCACCACGCTCAGCCTCCACCACGCCCAGCCTCCACCACGCCCAGCCTCCACCACGCCCAGCCTCCACCACGCCCAGCCTCCACCACGCCCAGCCTCCACCACGCCCAGCCTCCACCACGCCCAGCCTCCACCACGCTCAGCCTCCACCACGCCCAGCCTCCACCACGCCCAGCCTCCACCACGCTCAGCCTCCACCACGCCCAGCCTCCACCACGCTCAGCCTCCACCACACTCAGCCTCCACCACACTCAGCCTCCACCACACTCAGCCTCCACCAGTCACCCTCCACCACACTCAGCCTCCACCACGCGCCAGCCTCCACCCCAGTCAGCCTCCAGGTGTCCTCACCTGGCTCCGAGGTGCTTGGCCAGCTCCACCAGGCACTCCCTCTCCGCTCCGGTGAACTGGCTGACGGAGAGCACGCAGGACGTGAGGGGGGAGCAGCCGTCCTTCACCTCCACCGGGCTGAACAGAGGGTTGGAGAGGACAGGCAGCAGACACTTCTTCTCGTCACACAAGGCCTGGAGGAGAAACCCCAGACCACATTAATGCTCGCACAACTAAATGGTCATCATCGTAGCACACCCTTTCTGCACACTTGCAGAAAGGGTACTTCATCTTTAGGCACATATTCTTTCTGCAAGTACCCTTGAGCGACATAATCCCGTCATAGAAATCATGATTATTTGATTAACTATATTTGGTATTTTTAACATTATTGTTAATATTTTAGCTGTTATGGGCAGCCACTACAGGTGCAACCCTTCACCAGACCAGACGGAGCCATAAGCCCAGAAGCAGAGGCGTCTCACCAGCCAGGTGTCGGTAACCACCTCGTCCACGGTGGCCTCCACCTCGCAGCCCAGCAGCGGCACCACGCCGTAGTCCGCCACGGCCCGGGTGCGGCCCGTCAGCACCTTGCCCCCGTTCTCCATCACCAGGAGGGCCAGCTGGGCGTCCTCCTCCGAGCCGAAGCCCAGCAGACGGAAGCGCTTCCCGGTGAACGGCAGACCCCCCTGGCTGGCCTGGTGCAGGGTGGAGTCCGCCTCGGTGGAGTCGCTGGGTTCTGCCGGGGCCCAGCGGTCGGGCTGGTGGCCCGGGGGTCTGCTCATAGAGCGGTTACTGTCCGGTGGGGGCATCTCCACTGCAGCGTGGAAAGGGGATTTATCATGTTCTAGGTAAATATGTTTAAAGAACCATAAGTAAGTAGTATGGAGATTATATTAATCATATTAACAATTCCTCATTATACTACAATGTTCTTTCACTTCATTTTTATTGCAGTTGGACCAGCCTATGGTACTCTGCCTGTCAGGGTCTTTTAACCGACAATTAGAGAGGCTCAAGGCTCCAAAGAATAGCTATCAGCTAATTTGATTTAGCTGATAGATAAACCGACAGCAGCCAATTAAATCCCCATTAGCTCTAATTGGAGGTTGGATAATTGGTGAAGTGAAGCCATAGCGACTCCACATTTCTGTGGAGCAATCTTGTTTTTGACACAATGAACACCTACATACCCAACAGATTCTAATATATTCAGTTCAATACTGAAACCAAGTATCATAGTGATACATAACAAAGTACTGGTGAAAGAACACCAACTAATATCGCAACTCCTCCCAGTGAATACAGTTAACCAGATCGTCCCCAGTAGAGTTTATTTTCCATTGTCATGGATACTTGCCTACAGTGGGGTCGTCATCCATGTACTGGGAGAGCAGGTCCTCCTCGGCCCTGCGATGGGTGGGGGTGCTGGGGCTGCTGGCCGGCGGCTCTGGGCCGGCTGAGGTGGAGGCGGCTCTGGAGGTGGAGGCGGCTCTGGAGGTGGAGGCGGCTCTGGAGGTGGAGGCGGCTCTGGAGGTGGAGGCGGCTCTGGAGGGGGGAGCCGGAGGCAGGCAGTCCTGGTGGAGGAAGTCGTCCTCTGGGAGCAGGGTCCCCCTGGAGTAGCTGTCCAGCAGCCACTGCACCGTCACCACGTGGGGCCTGGGGGGGCAGGGGGGAGAGAGGACTCACACTCTGGATCTGGGCCCCTGTGTGCGCACTGGTCTGCTGGTCACCGGCCAGGCTTTCTAGAACCCCCCGCCAGACATATGACCTCGTTGGACAAAGGAAACTATAGCGAACGGACGACAGCTAAAGCCAGCCCGAGCAGTCGGTGCCCACGTATTTGTGTGTGCATTTGTTTGTGTGTGCTGCCTGTGACGCACGAGAGCGGGAAACGGCTGCAGCACTTCTGGGTCGGCCAAAATAAAATAAAATCTTCCTCCCGTCAGTCCGTCTCCTTTAGTGAGGAACCCTTCATTGGCCACAGACATTGTTCCAGTCATCTTTACACCGGTCCTTCATCTCAGAGGGCGGGGCTCAACAGAACTTTCTCACATGAACTGTAATGTATATATTTTGCCATATTAAGAAGGATCATTCTGTTCTAGAGGTCTTCTTTTCTTTCTTTTTTTTTTTTACTTATTGGGGGTCAACGGCAAAAATAACCTAGTTGAGAACGCAGCTCTCCTTGACTCCACCAGAGGCGTGGTGATGCCAGTGGAGCCGCGAGCAGACCCAGGGAGCCCTGACCTGTGTGTGGCCTTGGCCAGGGAGGAGATCAGGTCCTTGTCCGGCTCTCCCATCACCACGTGAGTGAGGTCATCGCTGGGCTGGTTGAAGCGCAGCCCCCCCGCCAGGTTCACCAGCCTCCGCAGCTTGTCCAGCTTCTTCGGTGGCAGCCCGCAGAGATACAGCTGCACACAAAATAAGAGCGTGATCATTGCCCAATTCAAAATAAGAGCGCACACTGTCGCTATGTATAAATGTGATCCCCTTACCGGTTCAAGATAGACCCGTCAGTCATAAAATAAATTCACCATTTCATATATTTATATCTTTTGTATTTAAAAAATAAAAGTTTCTGCTTGTCACACCAAGCAGTAATAAGTATTGTGTCTTTAAAAAAAAAGGCCACACAATTACTCTTCCTGTTACTACATAATGTTAATACCATGATAATATTCCTTGAAACCTGAGAGTAATTTCACCCAACACTAAAATCTTCACAGCCCACACTGTCCATTATTTAGCTTCTGCACGTGTAGGTACTGCATGCAGCCAGGATCTCCAGGGAGGCAAGGATGGAGAGCTCCAGCGTTGCTAGGTTACCTTGCATCCGTCCAGCACGTCATTCGTAAAGCAGCTGGTCAGGTCCAGTGTGTCGACGGGGTCTTTGGCCTCCAGGCGGGAGGTGGTGGTGTTGGTTAGGCCGGTGGCGTTGGTCATGGGCGGTGTCGTTGACCGTCATGCTGGTGTTGACAGAGATGCGGCTCAGACCCAGCAGGGAGGAGGCTTCTGGAGGAAGAGAACCACTAGCTCAGTGCAACGACAAGAATGACAGGCAGTACTTATGGTGAAAAAAGATACATGGCAATTAAGGAGAAGCTGGGGCTAAGACGGGCAGGCAGTGGACACTGGGGATCTCACACGTAACCGTAGACCATCTCGCCCCTGGATGTACCAACTAGTAAATGGTGACAATGATATGACCCTAAGGCCCAAGCCCATTTCTACCCCTTACCCTTCCCCTTCCCCCTCCCCCTTGTTTTGAAGGGGAAGGGGTAAGGGGTAGAAATGGGATTGGGCCTAAATACATAAATATTATTAGCACAATTCAAAATGTAAACTCAAGTGTACAAAATGGTTTAAAGTGTTTTTTTAACCATCAACTATAAACATTGCCCAGGTGTAGGCATACATGAACACCACTTGATGAACTCTCTGACTTCAATGATGGTAATAACAGGGTGTTGGTGCTCCAGGACTCTCACCGTCCTTACTGCCGCCCTTGGTGGGTGTTGAGGTGTGGAGCTGGGTGGGCTTGGCGGCGCCTCGCTCCACGGTGTAGCGGCTCTCGTCCTGGCAGAAGCCCTTCTCTATGCTGTCAAACAGCCAGTGGAGGGACACGCAGTAGATGTTCCACTTCCTCGCACACTCGTACTTCTGGCCTTTAACACACACATCCAGCGCACCAGACTTTAACCATGACTTGAAAGGTTCTGAGTTAGGTGAGATTCCGGTTCTGGCCGGGAAATAGGTAACGCAAATCAAAAATCTCCCTCAAAACAATAATACACACCATAATTGCACTAAATAATAAGTAGTAGACAAAGATACAAATACACTACAGCTATGCTTATACACTGTTATTTACTAGCTACAGCAGTAAAAGGAATTGAGCCGAGTTGAGGGCTTGCATGTAGCACCTTTGTAATACAGGCCACAAAGTACATCCCACTCCACAGAACAGAGAATGAGGAGCAGAGAATGAGGAGCATATAATGAGGAGTAGACAACGAGGAGCAGACAATGAGGAGCAGAGAATGAGGAGCAGACAATGAGGAGCAGAGAATGAGGAGCAGACAACGAGGAGCAGACAATGAGGAGCAGACAATGAGCAGACAATGAGGAGCAGACAATGAGCAGACAATGAGGAGCAGACAATGAGGAGCAGACAATGAGGAGCAGACAATGAGGAGCAGACAACGAGGTCCCGAGGGGGGGGGGGGGGGGGTCAGCGCTCACCGGTGGGCTCGCTGACGATCAGGTGGGTGCACTCGTTCATCTTGAGCTGCCCCGTGTACTGCGCCCCGTGCTCCTGGCAGAGCCGCTGCACCTCCTTGCGCTCCACGCTGGAGAGCCCCGTCACACAGAGGATGCAGCCCCGGAGCACGGGGCAGCGGTGGGCCTCCAGCGGCAGGTCGGTGTACCTGAACAGACTGGGGGCGTGGGGGATTAATCATTTACCATCGCTATCTCGGCCGAATTGTGTATGATTGCATCTATCGTCAAAAGCCATTTCATCCTCTGCTAAAAAAGTAAACAACAACAGCAAATTACAGTACTGCATGTCTGAAAGACAGCCCCTGAACATGACGGCTTCCACATGCACACTCCTGGCCTCCGTGCACGTACCTGTCCTGGGATCTTTCCCAGCATGCGTTGACCCAGGAGGGCAGCAGTACAGGTTTGCCCAGACTGGCAGCCACCAGGTACTTCTTACTGCCCACTTCGCCTGCGACCAGGTGAGTGACGGACACGTTGAGGTCCAGGTAGACCCGCCCGCCCATCAGCTGCACCAGATCCATCACCTCCACCTGGACACACCAACAGAACAACAACAGCAAATAAAGTAACGGTTACTAAAATAACAATATCTCACAAAATCGGTCTCAAGGGTTATGTCCAACAAGACATCCACCCATGCTAAGCGGAAGGTCTCAGAGTGTGTTTAAATAAGAGAGTGAACAAGACAGAGAGAACCGCCCATAGAAGTGACTGACCCGTTCGGCCTTGTCCAGGCTGGTGCAGGAGATGGTGATGTCAGCCATGGCCATGTTGAACACGGGCTTCTCCGCCCGGGGAACACATCGCTGCTGCTGCAGGCAGAACAGCACCACCAGGGGGCTGACCACCCTGCAGCCGAGCTACAGACACAACGACACCAAGGGAGGGGTGCAGAGATGATCCCTCATGGATGGATGCACACTTTATCTGTCTACCTGCACACTGATACAAAGTGTTTAGCCCCAATGTCATCAGTCTACCTGTGATCATCCTTAGGCAAGATGTCCTCTAACAGATCAATAATGTATCGATACAATCAATTAAAGTCACTTTGAATAAGATTTATCTTCATTCTAAATTCTAACAGTACACAGTGGCACCCCAGCCCTTCGAGATATAACAATACTCAGACTTGAGCCCCACCTTCTTGCAGTGGTGGAAGGCAGGCGTAGTGAAGCTGCTGAACACAAACAGGGATTTGTCTTTGTTGGTGCAGCCCAGAGCGGTTTCCTCAGAGATGCGCCTCACACACTTCTCAGACTGCATCTCCAATATGGCCTACACACAATGCAGTAGGGTTAACGCAGGTATAATAGTCTATACAGGGCATGCACATAAGAATGGACTATGGGAGTTTTGGTTGGCATACTCTCGAGTCCTCTATTGAGAGGACTCGAGAGTAGTAGTACTATAAAATCATAAATCATCAACGTGATTATATAGCAGCCTAGGAAAAATAAAAATTGTTTTTGCCATGTCTCACATGAGAAATGTTGTGGCTGTTTCAAACAAAACAATATCTTCCCACGATGGCAGATGATTAATAACTAAACAACACAACAACAACAACAACAACAACAACAAACCCTTACTACCAACATACTAACTAGCATTATTCGCGACGTCATTGCAATGTGACGTCGCGATGTACAAGCCTCATATAACTGACAACTTGTTTTGGTGTGCAATACTGACAGAACACAATAACAGTTAAATGAAGAGCCATGCCAGGATCATAATATGTATATATTTTAGTATCCGGGTTTAATAGCAGTCGGTACTATGGATACAATACCTCGTATGCCTTCTCTGCATAGTCAGTTTTCTGTCCTCCGGTTTCAACAAACTTGACGATAAATGCTTCCTTGGCCGGTGGTGACATTGTTGTGCTGTATTAGGAGCCTGCACAGCAGAAGAGTGCATGCTTAATTATGTCCATATGTTAGAAATCACAGAAACCACAGCTAGCATGACGGCCAAAGAAGAGGACATCCGCATCACAACCTCTCGGGCGCAGCTTCCTCCATGGAGCAAACAGATAAGTCTCATCTGATTGTATTTAATGGGCATAAACCACCAATGCCGCAACTCTTTGGACAGCTTGGATCATCCTCTTTGTATAGGCATGCCTTCCCAAACATCCCAAACATACACGATTGTCATGTATGAGCAACTTTCTAGTTGTAAGCAAGTCTGTGAAGGTGTTCAATGTTTCAAAGGGATCTGAAGTGATTAATGACCGGTTCACAGACTTGTTGACAGAGGGTTTCTCCGGGAGTCTCTTTAAATACAACCAGATAAGCCTTTAAATGTTCATGTCACCCCATGGAGGCAGCGACTAGGGTTGAGTCGCCTGCGGCTGGTGACGGTATAGGGTATAGAGATGGAGCCGGTGGAGGACTGGTAGTATTCTCGTTATTGAGAGCCAGACGAAACTCTACCTCTGTTGTCTTGTTGACCAAGTAAAAGCCATTGACAATGACCAGATAAACAAGCATATGAGGCGACGGACGAGGCCAGCCCGTTACCTACCGTGTTATTAACAGTTAGGAGCTCAGCCGGGGTTCAGCACCGAGCGGACAGGACGGCTTCCTCTGGTCCTCCGTTCAGTTCACATGGAGAAAACGCGTACAATTCGTCTCAAAGGATTAGCACTCATGTTACCAGAGCACCAAAAACGCCATATATTGACGTACAGACAAGTGTTTATTATATTCCGTAGTTCACAATGGCTCACACAAGAGTCGCTCCAATGTTGTTGTGATTCGCGCCAACGGCGTCAGTTCCGGTGTGTCACACGCTATTATGTCTCCTCCTCTACAATAGAAAGGGTCCGGTATGAACTGCAGAGCGAAATGCAACATTGACTTTTTTAAAATGAATGTACAAACGTTTTGAAAAACATGTATAAATGATGTAAAGGTGTATACCTGTCGAAAAATATATATGTATATTTATAATTATATAAATATGTACCACATACTATACGTAAATAAGTGCATATGTATGCTGTGTAATGTTTTATCATTTATAATCAACCAAGTCTAAATAGCTGTTACTATAATATAAACACAAATACAAAAGAACAACACTGTGGCTTCCCTTTTATTCTTAAAATTTGTATGTACAAGTGCGACTGATTTATTCATTTTTTTTAATGTACATTCAATATAGAAAGTTTATATACGTAATATTACATCAAACATCTCACAAATTGCACTAGTGTGTTTCACATAGGTTCATTATCCGAGTGGGTCAGTGACTCCATCCAGAGGACTGTTTTTCAATCACCTAGTTCAGTTCTGTTCTAGTGCTTTTTGCATTCTGGGGGGGGGGGAATCATGACGTTAACGTTGATTCGGTGGCGGCTAACAAGGAAGGGGGCCGAGTAGGTGGTGGATTTAATAAAGCGTCCAAGCCCCTGGCTGGACCGGCTATCAGGCTATCACAACTCATCTTGAAAGGAAACATTGTGCAGGAAAATCATCCAATCAAAACAGACTCCAGCTTCTCCCCACTCACAAACAATGGTCCAATACAACTTTACAAACATGTTAATGAAATGTTATCATTGGTAGAAGAGTCATGTGATTTCTGGAAAGGCTTGTCAATGGATTTGACGACTCGGTCTGCTAGACCCGCCCTCACTAACGACAAACTGAATGCTATCCCTCTTGTTCAGAATGAGAGGGATAGCAGGTCTCTAATAACAATCTTCAGTCTTTCAATGTCTTTGTCCCACGGCAAGAAAGGAAGAAAAGAAAAATCAACAGTAAAAAATATATTCATACAAAAAGTAAACAATTTTTGTCCTGGTGAAAGGAACCGATAAAGATGCAGAAAAAATTACAAATTAAAAATAAACAAACAAAAAAGGGGTTCATTGTTTAAAAACAATTAGAAAGTGTTTCATCAAGACTTGAGTGCTGCTCTGTTTTTTTTGGAGGGGAGGGGGAGGGTAAGAGAGAGAGAAACATGAGAAAGTGCTGCGGACATTTTCTGCGACAACCCGGCGCTCGTCTGGAACGTAGCCTCGCCCCCCCTCGAGACGTAGCTCCGCCCACCTGGGTCTCCCCCTCTCTCCTCCCCATGGTTGGTTTAGGGGGAGCTGGGCAGTCGCTCTCTTTCTCTCTCTCTCTCTCTCTCTCTCTGTGTGGGAGTCCGCTGGGCCAGGGGGGGGGGGTCTGGGCGCCTGGGCGGGATTGTGTCCGTGATTCCGTCAACCCAGGTCACCAATGTCATTGTCCACAGGGGGCGGGACATTGGGCATGACTGTGGTGCCCGTCCCGGCCGTAAGGTAGCCCGCTACTCCTGGACCTGTTGGGGGAGGGGGGGGGAAATCACAGCTGGATGATGTGCAACTCTTGAGGGCACGCGATGTAGCACGCTAGGTTAGCTAGGTTTAGCTAGGAACAGCTCTGAACTAAAACATATAGGATGGAGGGGGAGTTAGCAGACATGGTACATGGTATACTGGTGTTGAAATGGTGTGGGTGAAGTGAGTACTAAAAACCACAGACAAAAACCACAAACCACTGCAGGAATTGCTATTTTCCTTTTCTGGTTGTCATGCCAATACAGGTTGTTATTGATGCACGCCGAGCAACTGAGTTAGGTGTGAAACCAACCGGCTGACAGCCGTGTGCAGAGCAGAGCCGAGAGCGGGGAGGTGGAAATGGAAACAAGAGTGTCGGAGGGGACACGAGATGGAGATGGAAGGGGGGTGAGTGGGGGGGGGGTGGAGGAGGTGGGAGGAGCCACCAGGTGGAGCTCTACCTGCTTCAGAGCAACTGAGGCCAGCTCAGGAGTCTAGAGACCACCACGCAGGGGGCTGCTGGCGGCCAGGAGAGAAGGAGTGGACACCCCTGAAGAGGAGGAGGAGGGAGGAGGAGGAGAGGAGGAGGAGGAGGAGGAGGAGGAGGAGGAGGAGAGGAGGAGAGGAGGGGAGGAGGAGGAGGAGGAGAGAGGAGAGACAGAAGAGGAGGAGGAGGATAGAAGGAGGAGAGAAGAAAAAGGAGGAGAGGAGGAGAAGGAGGAGAACAAGGAGGAGGAGAAGAACAAGGAGGAGGAGAAGAGGAAAACGTTTGCAGGAGTGTGGAGGAGTTAGGCACAGAGAGGTTAAGGTTTCGAAGGTAAAAGCAGAATGCAGTTCAGACCCGGCACCAGGGAGGGAGGCTTACCCCAGGACCACGGCGTCATGGGCAACACACGTAAATAAAGACCGGAGGTTTCCGTCTGAGTTACCTGTGAGATACCCGGCCGTCTGCGATTCAGAGATGAACAGGTCATGTTTCTGGTCTTTGAAGGCGCTCCACACACTAGACCTGGCCAGGATCTCGTTCACCTGGAGGGGAAACAACCTGCATTAACCCCAGGCCAACCTCTGCTGGGATCTACTTCCTTCTTCCTGTCGGCTGTCAAACTGTGAAGAGCTATGAGGAGAGCTAGTGGGAAGGGTGAGGTTTTTGTTTGTCAGACCCCCCCCCTCATCCCTTTCCATTCTCAATTTGGTTGTTTTTCATTCTTTGTTATGTTTTCCTCACGGTGGGGGGTGTTAGTGTATTGGATTATTTCCATTACATTCATTCTGACCACCAGTTCATAGTAGCATAGCTACATTTGTTACCCTCTGAGGGTTCGGGAAGAAGGTGAGGGCGGCGCGGCCATACCTGCTCTCCATACTGCAGGCTGCGCGACATGGACTTGAGGGCCTTGACGATCTGGGCCTTGGTGGCGGAGGGGTTGTCCAGCGTCTCCAGACCGATGCCCTCCAGCAGCTTCAGGAGGAAGGGGACCAGGTCCACCCTCAGGGCCTGGGACCCACCGCGTCAGAACACAACATGTCATGCCGTTACCCGTGTGAAGATAGGGTCAGGTGTGTCAATAGGAGTAGTTTGTCTGTTAAGAGACATGACTTCATGAGAGAGAAAGAAAGAAAGAAAGAAAGAAAGAAAGAAAGAAAGAAAGAAAGAAAGAAAGAAAGAAAGAAAGAAAGAAAGAAAGAAAGAAAGAAAGAAAGAAAGAAAGAAAGAAAGAAAGAAAGAAAGAAAGAAAGAAAGAAAGAAAGAAAATATGAATGAAGGAAAGAAAGAAAAAAAGAAAAAAGAAAAAGAAAAAAAAGAAAGTAAGAAAGGTAGAGAGCGAGGGCGAGAGGGAGGCCAGTGTGTGGCAGTGTGTGTGGCAGTGTGTACCTGTGCAACGAGGTCAGTCTGCTCCTTCTGGAACATGCGGTTGAGGGCCTCGCAGGCGAGCCCCGCCATGTCGGCCCGTGACCTCATGCCGCTCATCAGGGGCCCGATGGTCTCCAGCGCCGCCATCGACCGCACGCACAGCTACACGCACACGCACGCACACATTAGGGTGACTTCACCGGAGCTCACACTGCGTGTCACACACACGGTTACAAAGTGATGCACCACAGCACATCCAAGAGAGCCACATTGGTCTCAACATGAAAACATTAAAACACTGCAATAACACTGCAGGGTAAGAGTAGAGCTAATAGCTGGTATTTTAGCCAACAGCAGGGCTGGCAAAGCCTAAATAAATAACATTTTATATGTTGGCAATTTCTGTCCACATGACTTCCTAAAACTCCCCTGGAGCAACTTGCCATTACTGAACAGATACTAAAAGCGCTTCTCATATTACTTAATATACTAATGTACTGCAATATTCCAGTATGCTGGCTAGCCATGCTGCACTACCTAGCATGCTACCCAGCCATGCTGACTAGCAGGGCTGTACTCTTCACTACCTCTACTTGGGGGATGACAATTTGAGTCAAATGGTTTGTCAATTCAAACCTATTTACGATTCAATATTGATCATCTTTAATTTCCGAATCAAGCCAGCATGCTAACCAGCTTCTTGCTGCTCTACCCATTATGTAGTAGCGACGCTGTGCTAACTAGCATGCTTACCATCCGTTTTGCACTGCCTAGCATGCTAACCGTCGCGCCACCTCACCTCATTGTCCGACAGGACGTGCAGCAGGCGGATGGCGCTCTTGGGGATGGCGTTGTTGCGGTGGTTGAGCGCGGCCAGGATGCGCGGCAGGTGGCCCAGAGGAGGGACCTGGTCGGCCAGCTGACCCTGCGTGCTGAACAGACACACTGCTGCCGTAGTGACCGTCTCCAGGGCCTCTCCCTGCAGGAGACAGGGGATGTGCAGGCGTACAATTTTACGGTTTATTGGTATATCTGTGTGTTGTCTATAACTGAGTGTATGAGTGTGTGCATAAGTGTATCATGTGTTTTGTTTGTCTTCATGAGTGAGTGAGACAGAGTGAGACAGAGTGAGACACAGTGAGTGAGTTAGACAGAGTGAGTGACAGAGTGAGACAGAGTCAGTGTGAGTGAGTGAGACAGAGTGAGATAGAGTGATACAGAGTGAGTGAGTGAGTGAGTGAGTGAGTGAGACAGAGTGAGACACAGTGAGTGAGTTAGACAGAGTGAGTGACAGAGTGAGACAGAGTCAGTGTGAGTGAGTGAGACAGAGTGAGACAGAGTGAGTACAGTGAGTGAGTGAGTGAGTGAGTGAGTGAGTGAGTGAGTGAGTGAGTGAGTGAGTGTATACATGCGTACATTGGGGTTGTTCTTCTCTAGCAGCTCCGTGATGGTCTCCAGCAGAGAGACCAGGAACTCTCTGGGCTTCCTCAGGACCCAGCCGGGCTGGGCGATGAAGATACGCAGGAAGACCCCGCCCACCTCCAGCTCCCCCTGTCCCGCCCCGTATGCCACCGTGAACTCCTCCGGCAGCTGGGGGCAGAGGTCAGGGGATTCAAAGGGGTTTTCTAATAAATACGCATTCAATGTCCATTGTATATAAACATGTATTGTACATACATGTAATAGTTCAACTTACCCTCCAGTTGACATCAGGATTATCCTTCTGCTGTTTAAAGTGACTGGAAAAACAAAGACAGAAGACAAGAAGAACATAATGAAGCTGTAGTACACCAACTGAACAACTGAAGGGACAGAGGAGCGATGCTTTTTATGCCGCTTCACTACACCAAAGACCCAGCGAAGCCAGAGTCCTCCAAGCAACAAGTCTGACTTCTGGGCGCGCTGACCCCAACCCTAACCGGTAATGTCAATGCTAACGCTGATGCTAATGCTAACACTAGCACTGATGTTCAAATGGTCCCAGACTCAAACATTCTCGCACATTAGCTATTGCTAATGCTAAAGCTAGCGCTAGGGCTGGGTCAGGAGGTTCTCGTCGTCGTGGAGACCTACTCGAGCATCATCTCCCGCACGGTGGTGGAGACGGTCTCGCGGGAGCCGTCGTTCCAGATGAGCTCGGGGTTCTCGTGCGTCCCCTCGAAGATGTGCACGGCCGCCTCGGCGTTGTCCCGCATGGCGTCCATGAACACACCGGGCAGGAAGCGGATCAGCGTCAGACGCACCTGCAGAACAGCCGTCAAGCACCAACAGGTGAACCATAGTCCTCACCCTTCTATCTACCACCGTGGATCATTTAGCTAGCCCTTTACTTGGTCCAGTGGTTTCACAGAAACATGCTTGGGCGGCACTTTTTTACAGTTACTCCAACTATGTTTTATTTTGTAGACGCTATCGCAAGTAGCTTTGGATAAAAGCGTCTGACTAAGTGTGAAATGTGAAAGGGGGTGGATCACTTGTTAAAAGTGGCGGGAATTCAACAAACGTTCAAATGGGGGGTGTAAGTTACTTTGTGAGGATGAACCAAAGAAAAGAAAAGAGTGTTGACATCTTGACCCGGCGATGGCGGTTGTATGATGGGAACAGACTTATTGATGCACAAGTGGTAATGCCCTGAACAATCAATTAATTCAAAATGAATGAATTCATTAATGAATTCAGTAGATTTGGGAGGGTTAGGGGTTAAATAGTGAGACCGTTGTGTTCATGCTCACCTTGGGACCGACCAGCTTGTCCGAGGTCATCTTGGAGAAGAGTTCTGCCGTCTGGGAGCGTACCTGGGGGTGGGTGGAGTTACAGAAGAGATCCAGCAGGTAGATCAGAGCACCTGGGAGAGAGGGGGGAGAAGGAGAGAGAGTTTACAGGTGTGACTGCTATGATGCAATCTGTGTCAGGCGCCTCCTGACACAGATAGCACCTATCTGTGACTCCAGGGTTCCGGTGGTAACAGTATTGATAAGTAGGCAGTCGCAAGTAATGTACAAACCTTTGGCCATAGCCTCTTTGACTATCTTTGTGTTTGAGGTCAAGGCATACAGAGTCTCCAGCACCAGCTGGCGGCCTGGAAGGGATAAAGGGACAGTTAGTGATCATAGGAAAACACCTCTCATCATATTCTTATATTATCAAGGGCAATGTCGTGGGGCACCTATGTGTTGAGCAGTGGGGAAAAGTCCCATATACTCAAATATAAATACCGGTAAACGCAAAAATCCATTCAGATGGGCAAAAGTGGAATGTTCTTGTATGGAAAGTACTTCACCAGTGATGTTTTCCAATATAAACAGAGAGAATGATGACTCTACCACACAACACTGACAGCCAAAATGGCCACCGACTGCCAGTGTGCTTCCGTGCATGTGTGCATGCGTGCGTGCGTGTGTTCTTACTGGAGGGCAGAGAGTGGAGGAGGACCAGCAGGTTGGAGAGGACCAGGGACTCAGAGATGTTGCTCACACACTCCTGGTTGGACGTCACCGTGTTGACCACCTGGAGAACAAACACAGTTTAGTCCTCCGTGATCACTCTGGCGTCACGGTATCAGCTGGTCTCCTGGAAAAAGTTGTTCACCTCTAAAGCAAGCTGCTGAACCTTGCCAGCTCCGTGGACGCGTAACAAGGAGAAGAGAAGCTTAAAGTGTCCGATGCACTCCGTTTCTGAGCCTGTGGACAAACAGAACAGCACTCATTACAGACCAAGCCAACAAGGCTCTCTCAGTCCGACTCTAAAATCGGTTGGTGTGTTTTGAGAGTGTCATAAGGGGATTGTGGGTAATCACACTTGAATACTAACTCAAGTCCTATCATATTTGCACTGCACAATAAAAGATCAAGTTGAATCTAATCTTATAACCTATAGAACTTGGGTAAAATGAACAAGAGGATTGTGGGCATGGAGACCCGAGTTTAAAATTATTGTGGGGAATTAGGAGGATTGTGGATATGGAAGGGGGTTGTGAGTTATGAAGGGGATTGGAGGTGGTATTGTAGGTTAAGAAGAATACTGAGTTTTGGGATTACGGCAAACAGATGGGATTGTGGGTAATTTAGATGATCAAGGGTAACAGAAGGGGATAATGGGCAAGGAAGGGGATTGTGGGTAACAGAGGGGATTGTGGGTAACCTATATGATGGGAGTGTATCGGAGAGGATAATGGGTAAGGAAGGGGATTGTGGGTAACAGAGGGCATTGTGGGTCACCTGGGTTGTTCTTGATGACGTTGCGCAGCGCCTCCAGGGCCATCTCGGCGAAGCGGAGGCGCTCGGCGTGCTGCTGGGACTCCACCTTGTTGCTCTGGCTCATGGCCAGCAGGGTGTACAGGTACTGGGCCTGGGAGCCCACGTAGTCCAGCAGGCTGGCCGCAAACGCCTTGGGGAACTACACACACACATAGACACACATGGAGGAGCACACCAACACACACGCAGATGCACACACAGAGACACACATTCACATTCCAGATGAAGTGAGGCTGGAGGCACCCGAGTATTATAGTGTCAGTAAAACATGGTGGAGAGAAGGAACAGATACACAAGAAAATCATTTGTATTAATTAATGAAGTCAATTATAAATTTGAATGATTTAGAAGTAAAGAAGCATTGGGTTTATCAGGATACATGAATAAACCAAGTAGCAGACATCTAGAGGAGTGACACTGTAATCTCACAGCGTCCTTTTAATGTCAATTTAGGGCTTCAATGATGTATAAGGGCAATAAGGCAGTACACCAGTGAATCATCCTATTATGAAGAGGTCCTGACCTCCAGGGGATAGGAGGGCTGCTCGTTGTAGACCCGGACGAAGATCTCCCCCACGATCAGCTCCTTGCTGTGGTCACTGAACACAAACTCGGAGCCAAACGTCTTGTCGTTCTCTCCCTGGAAGAGCAACCAAACACTGACGTTACTGCAAGGCGTGGAAAGAGACACTCGATGGGTGTGGTGACACACTCGGCTTTTTTCTAATACAAGAGAATACTTGGCTGGTAGTAGTTAGTCGAGGTCTGCAACATCACTCTGTGTCTAAGGAAATCTCCTCAGAGTTTGGAGTTCAGGCGGTTTGACTTGTAACTGGAAGGTTGCTTGTTCGATCCCCGGATCCTCCCCAGAGTGTCGAGGTGTCCTTGAGCAAGGCACCTAACCCTAACTGCTCCCGACGAGCTGGCTGTCGCCCTGCATGGTTGAATCTTTCATGAATGTGTGAATGAACCGTTGTCTGCTCAATGTTATTTGTCAGATTCGGTGAACTTCACTCCCGTACCCATTGATGTTGCAGACCAGGACTTTTTTCACCACAGGACCAAGAAGAAATGGGAAGTTCCAGGTCTTCCCAGTTCCAGGTCTTCCCAGGCTCTTACCATGTGGATGTTTTCCCGCTGCTGCGCCTCCAGGAACTCCAGGAGCTCCGCCCTCGTCCCGTTGTTCCAGATCAGGTAGGGGTTCTCAGAGTTACTGTTCAGCAGCTTCAACACCTGCACACACACACAGCCGCGGCCAAACACACAGCCAGAATCAGGCCCACAGCCAGACACACTGCTCCTGCCCCTGTGTGTGTAGCGGCGGCGGATGGGGTGGGGGGAACCACAGGGGCACTCACTTGCGTGTTCATTTCAGAGGTGGATGGCTTTGTGGTGTGAGTCTGTCTGTGTGTCAGTTTGTGTTGTGTCAGTGCATTGTGTATCAGTGGTGTTTGTGTTTTGTGTGCATCAGTGTATTAAGTGTTGTCTGTTGTGTGTCACTTTGGTGGGCGTGTCAGTATGCTGTGCGTGTCAGTGTGTTTAACGGTTTGAGTGTGTGTGTCAGTGTGTTTAGTGTGTCTGTTGTGTGTCACTGTGGTGGGCGTGTCAGTATACTGTGCGTGTCAGTGTGTTTAACGGTTTGAGTGTGTGTGTCAGTGTGTCTGTTGTGTGTCACTGTGGTGGGCGTGTCAGTATACTGTGCGTGTCACTGTGTTTAACAGTGCGAGTGTGTGCGCCAGTCCATGCGCCCACCTCGGCGGGGGTCCCCGAGCCCAGCCTGCGGGCCACGTACGGCGTCAACATGGCCGCCAGGCTCTTGCGGATGGTGGGGTTCTCCGGAGGCGTGGCGTCCACCCCGTTGGTCTCTGGGGCCGCTCCGTCGCCGGGGCTGGGGGGGGGCTTCAGCTGGGCGTAGCCCCCCAGGCGGCCCAGAGCCACCAGGCTGATCCTGGCTAGGCTGTTGGCCACCTCCTGCTGGTTGGAGTCCAGGCTGACCTGGAGGACAGGAAGACCCATGCATGCGGACATCAGGATTTATTCATCTGCAACACATCTTGTGAACATCAAGTGAACTCCAGCAATGAATTGTGATGGTTGCTTATTTAAATATTCTTTTTAGAAATCGAGGGCACTTCCAATAGTAAGATAAGATCGAACCGCGGGTACCGACAAAGCATTCAAACCCTGAAACCCCAACTTTCGACCGCACTACAGATAAAGGCGGTAGCATCCTGTGGCAGGACGTTCTGAACGGCACGTGGTATTGGATCGAGGCCGCCGCCATGTGCACCCACCTGCACGCCGCCCTCCTCCAGCGTGAAGTCGTAGTTGAAGAGGTAGACCAGCAGGTGCCACAGCACGCCCGCGTGGTACAGGTGGGTCTGCAGGAAGAAGTCCACCGCAAAGGAGCTGACGCACTGCACGGCCAGGGCGGCGGTCCGGGGGAGACCCTGGGGGGGAGGAGGAGGGAGAGGGAGAGGGAGAGGGAGAGAGAGACAGAGACAGAGACAGAGACAGAGACAGAGACAGAGACAGAGAGACAGAGAGAGACAGAGAGAGAAAGTGAGAGAGAGAAAGTGTGAGAGAGAGAGAAGAGAGAGAGAGAGAGAGAGAGAGGAGAGAGAGAAGTGTGAGAGAGAGAGAGAGAAAGTGTGAGAGAGAGAGAGAGAAAGAGAGAGAGAGAGAGAGAGAAAGAGAGAGAGAGAGAGAGAGAGAGAGAGAGAGAGAGAGAGAGAGAGAGAGAGAGAGAGAGAGAGAGAGAGAGAGAGAGAGAGAGAGAGGAGAGAGAGAGAGAGAGAGAGAGAGAGAGAGAGAGAGAGAGAGAGAGAGAGAGAGAGAGAGAGAGAGAGAGAGAGTGAGGGGTGTGGACGGAGCGAGGAAGAGGAAGAGCAGATAGAGAAAGAGAGAGAGGAGAAGGAGGAGATGAAGAGAGGAGTGTGACCAGCCACTCTGAGGTGCTCCTCAATATCATTTTTGATAACAGATACATTGTCGGATAAACAGACTTCACTGCAGTCATAATATATATTTCAGGTAACTCAGGGACCCTGCCCCAGTAGAGGACCTGAGAGAGGCCAGCACTCACCTTGCCGTAGTAGAGCAGGTGACAGAGGTCTCTGATGATGTTGGGCAGCTCTATGATCTTCTCCCGGCACTCCTCGAACTGAGCCGCCACGCTGTAACACTTACAGATGTGCCCGCACACCTGGAAACACACATCACGTTAGGTATACAGATATCACCTCACACACACACACAGAAGCACACATCACATTACATGCCGCAATACGTTTATACGTCCCATTGCACTACACAACACATAGAACACATTAATTACTCTGACAACATTACATCACAGACTGTATTGCATGATACAGTGGACATATAGGACACACATGAATCACATCAGATTGTGACCAGTGGACAAGCTGCGCAGTACCTCCCCCCAGACACTAGAGGCTGTGAGTAGTGTAGAAGAGTGAGATTCTCAACTGGTGGGTTGTGAAGGCATTTCATGGGGAATTTGGAGTGGGTCGCAGAGCACATGCCGAACATTAATCTTTAAAGAGAAGCCCATGAGTTAACTAACGCTTTAATATTATTTCATGTTTTAAAGGCTTACGGTAATATTGACTTGAGCCCCAATTGTCACAGTTTTTTGTTTGCTCCATGTTTTCGACAGTACATGATAGCACAGTTGATAACTGCAATATTGGTATAAATACAACTTTCAATCAAACTTAATCCGACGTGACTTCATGACGAAGAGGCTGTACCAGTAGAGAACCAGTGGTGTAGAGTGTATCATTATTGCTTAGTAGCAGTGTTTACCTGGACAGACATGTCTCCTGGCTTACTGGAGGCTGTGAGAACGGCCACACACCTGGAGAACGCCTCCAGCAGCACCTGGTCAGGAGGAGGCGAAACAAACAGCATGAGGAGAGGTGTACAACACACACACACACACACACACACACACACACACACACACACACACACACACACACACACACACACACACACACACACTATATGCAATATATACATGATTAAAGATTAAAAGTCTCCCTCCATCCATCCTTTAGTTTCACTTTCCCAAACAGATACAGGCTCTCTCCCCATTATTTCTCGCCACTAAACAGAGTGCTAGCTACCCCACCAGCCGACTGAATTGCACCATCCCTGCCAGCTAGCTGCGTACCTCGATGCCCTCTTCCCGCCGTAGCTCCTCTGCGTTCAGCGCGGAGCAGTTGACCGTGTGGAAGGCCAGCTCCGTGCCCGCGGGCAGCAGCGGCGAGGTCTTTGAGAACAGCTGGTCGTCGCTGGTCTCCATGATGAGGGTTTTGATGAGCATGGGGTATCCGGCGTACTTGTAGGGCTCCAGTTCTGTTCCAAGGGCGCAAACGATTCAACATTTTTTGCATAATTATACATTAATGTATCATTTGTAAATTCAATTACATTTTGTATTCCTCATTTCTCATTGAATATTTATATTTGATGATCTTATTGTATCGGGAGATAGTAAAAACTCTCATATGAAATATGTCTGTATACAATTTCACCGTAGCAGCTAAATGAACAAAAATGGCTTCATCAACTAGCTTCATGGGCTATGTGAGCTTCGTTAGCTCCAGTAGCTTCATTAGTTCCACCAGCTCAACGAGCATAATTAGCTCCTTGAGCGTCAGGAACTTAATCAGCTACATTACGTCAAATAGCTTTATTTGCTCTATTAGGTCCAATAGCTTCATAAGCACCCTGGGCTAAAGTAGCTTAATAAACTCTGTTAGCTGCACTAGCGTCATTAGCTCTGCTAGCACCCTGAGCTCCAGTAGGTTAATAAACTCTTTTAGGTCCACCAGCTTCAATGGCTCTGCTAGCTCCCTTGGCTCCGGTAGCTCCATCAGCTCCATTATGTCCCCTAGCGCCCATGGCTCCGGTGTAACACGGACCTTCCTTGTAGCGGTTGAAGAGGATGCTCTGGGCCTGCAGGATGAGGATGATGTTCTCCGGGTCGGGCCCGTCTACGATGCGAGCCGACTTGGTGCACAGGAACTCATAGGCCTTGTTCACTTTCTCAAACATATCCTGCACACAAAGAAACCGAAACACACAGACAGAGGCATGAGCTTAATTGTGTGTGTGGTGTGTTTGTGTGGTGTGTGGTTTGCGGTGAGATGTGAGAGTGTGTAAACAGGAAACATGAATGATGAAGCCCTTTAAGAGGCCCGAATGAACTTCTGCATAAATGTAGTCTATGTACCATTTTGATTTATAAACGTATGTTTTACAAGAAATATCATATATTGACTTAATCCAGAGACCAATACACACAACATGACCAAAGCTGTTTCACAGCGGTTGTATGCATAGATTTTTGGTATATGTTCATATGCAACATTAATTACACACTGGTTAGGTCTAGGTATATATTAGGTAAGCAGGAACTACATTCTGGTTAGTGGCAAGTATATATAAGGTCAACAGTACACACTGGTTAGGTGTGGGCACATATTAGGTACACAGGAAGTTCACGCTTGTTAGGTGTATGTACAAATTAGAGGCAGACACCCACCCTGCCCTCTGGGTTCTTGTCAGGGTGGTACTTCTGGGCCAGGCGGAAGTAGGCCTTCCTGATCTTACTCTCATCGTGCCTGAGGACAAACACAGTTTGACATAAGACGAGGGGAACAGAGAGGGGCATTTAAAGCCATTCATTCATTAATCCAAATGTACTCATGTACATTATTTATTTGTTTATTCAAGTGCAAGATGATATACATTTTTGTACTTCGAAAATATACACAACTTTATTTTCCTTTATGTAAGCATTATTTATATTTATATTCTATTGATTTTTCTGGTTCTAGTGGATAATCTATTCTAGTTGATAGTCTAGTCTAGTTGATAATCTATTCTAGTTGATGGTCTGGTGTGGTGATTAGGGGGTTTGACTGTAGGAGGAGAGTGAACAACATCACGGTGTCTCGGGGTTAACTCACTGTCCCTGTCCCTTGGGCAGGTTGAGGACCTCATACGCTTCGTCTACAGACATGGACGGCGGTTTCTTCTCCACCTCTCTCTTCCAGGCCTCCAGGGTGTCCTTTAGTAGTTTCACCTGCAGGGGGTAGTGGAGACAGAGAGACACATAAATACACAACACAAGGTCAGCTCCTCAATCCAACATGAGTGCATGAAAGCGCTGTTTAACGTGTGTGATGATCAGGCTGGCCGTTGGGGTCAGATTACAGGGGCACACAGTAAAGATGGATGCCGGTGTATTGCAGGTGGAACATCAACAGTCTGTTGCAGTCTGTTATAGTTCGACTCATTTGGGATACATCGCTACCTCTTTAAGGACCAAATTGGAGCCTTTTTCAATTTAGGTCTTTCAGTTATTTTTTAAATATAATTTCATGTATTCTCGGACATGCACCAGGTAGGCGCAAACGAGTCTGCATATATTTATACATATATCATTTTTTTTTATATTGCTTGAGTGGTTCGGACACTGCCTACCACTGGAAGTAAACAACTAAACTAAACACGACGGGTCACGTTACCGGATCCCTGATGGGCCAGTCGGGGAAGTGCACATCGTCACAGAGGTGCCTGAGGTAGTAGATGTTGCAGAAGAGCTCGTTGTCCAGCTGGGGGAAGCTGACCACGGGGATGGGGCAGTACTGGTACAGGGCCCGCGTGTTGCTCTGCAGCCGCGGGCTGAAGTCCGCCAGGTGGGCGGCGATCTTCTCGATCATGAGGCGCCTGGAGGTGTGTTTTAAAACATGGGAAGACGGTCAAAAACCGACATGAGAAGAGTCCCGTCTGTAGCTACAGGTCATTCCCTCCCTCTTCTCCAACCCACTGTCCTGTTTCTCCACTGTCCTGTCCTGATTGTCATATGTCTTCATTGTCCTGTGTCTTTAATGTCTTGTGTCTTCACTCCTCTTTCTTCACTGTCCTGTCTCGCTGTCCTGTCCTGTGTCTTCATTGTCCATCCAAAAAGGTACAAATCCTCGTCACCCATCATCATATATCTAAATAAAGACCCAGCACTTGCTGACAGACACCAGGTGGGAAGGAGTTCTGACTGAAGCATCTCTGACCCATCCAGTATGCACCACCACTAAAACTAAATAAAATACTCTTCTCCTCTTGTTTTATGACTCCTACCGCTCTTTTGTAGAAGCTAGTTCTACCGAATGTCCTCAAATCTGAGTATGCATTCTGACCACGAACAGGTACCGGTACGGCCTCACTCATCCCGGTTTAGAGGGGGTGACCTGACCTCATCTCGCTGCTCCAGATGGCCTCGGGCGTGTCAAACTCCCCCAGGAAGATCTCCGAGAAACGCTCGGCCTCGTAGTTCTCCAGGTAGCACACCATGGCCTCGGGCAGCACCGGGCCCAGCACGCTGCGCTGCACGATGTCCTGCCCTTTGGACTGCACAGCAAGGTCACAGGTCAGAGGGGCAGACTGACGCACTCTGTGCACGGGCTATGGATGCTTTTAAGGGATCAGGTGTGTGTGTGTGGGGGGGGGGGGGTGGGTTTACCTCCTCGGACTTGAAGGCCTGTTTGAGGTGAGTGTATTTCAGGAACCTGCAGGGGTGTCAAGAAGGAGTCAAGGATCAGGATGTGTGTGTTTGTGTATTTGTCTGTGTGTCTGAGTCTGCATAGGGATTTATGTCAACGTCTCGCCATTTATGTGTGAGCAAATGTTATTTGTGTGTAAGTATAAATAGGCGTATGTGAGGGCGTATATATATATGTCAAATCCATCAAACCGTATTTATACAGCGCGGTTCACGCAAAAATGGCAATACGGAGTTCTTGACAAAGGAAACAACAGAAGAGCAGGAAAATTGTCAAATAACAGTAAATTTCAGAATTAGAGCAAATAATTTGAGTCAATGGCATTACAAAGTGTGTATCCGTGTGTGTGTGTGTGTGTGTGTGTGTGTGTGTGTGTGTGTGTGTGTGTGTGTGTGTGTGTTGTGTGTTTGTGTGTGTGTGTGTGTGTGTGTGTGTGTGTTCGCTCTCCCTGACCTGGCGACGGGCAGCACGTTGGAGCCGGTGTACATCATGATGAAGAAGAAGACCCCGGTGAGGTACAGGCGCTGGAGGTTGGGGTTGTCCTGCATCACCAGGTACAGCATGTTGGCCACCTTCTCCACCAGGATGGGGTCGAAGGTCAAGAGCAGCTGGAGACACAAAAACACACACACACAGTTTGAAACCCATACTGGCCTTATGGATTGCTTGAGGTTTTGATTTGGATCTTCCCAAAGATGTAATTGGACATTGACATTTTTTACATTTGAAATTTAATTGGTTGAGAATAGGTGTTTTCTTCTGAATATGATCACAGTATTGTTAACCCCTGAACCAAATGTAGGACCCCTCTGATGCTTCCGGTCTGACTGCGAGCTGTCGGGGCTCACCTGGACGATGTGAGGCAGGCAGGTGTTGTCGCTGATCAGCCTCTTGATCTTGGGCAGCGGGCGGATGATGGCGTTGTCCTGGTCCCTGGGAGAACACACAGTTAGCTTAACACGCTATGCCAGGATTGGGACAAGGGAGGATAAACTAGGCTAGCCAGAGCTATTTTAGGCTAAGCCAGTAAAGGCTAGGTTAGGAAAAGTTAGGCTAAAGTAGACACTAAAGTAAAAGTAAACACTAAGCAAGGCTAACATGGTTACCTGCTGGGGTAGTAGGAGCACATGCTGATTAGCATGTTGAGGATGAGTGTGGCCAGGTCCGTCTCATTCATCACCGCCTGGCCTGTTGCTAGGAGACACCACTTGAGCTGAGGGATGGCCTGCAGGGGGCGCCAGCCGTCCATGCCCTGCGCCCAGCACCGAGTCTTAGCGGTAAGCACGCCCGTGCTCCAGAACTCCTGCATCTGGAGCAGGAACACAGAACACATGTTAGCCTGAAGGATGAGTGGGTGGGGAGGCCAGCCCAAAGACTGGATGAAACGTCCTGGGTCCACCCCCCAAAAGTCTGTCTGGAGGCTTCCCAGAGCAAGTTGCCTAACCCCGACTTTAATGTATGCATTTGAATTCACTGCAAGTCGCTTTGCATAGACTTTGATCTGATATATGACTTAACAGTTAAAGAGTAACGATGCAAGTTTGCCAACCACTTCTCAAAAGCACTCCCGGGATTACAAATGGAGAATGGCAGCGAGCTGACGTCCATACCTCTTCATAGCTGAAGGGCCCTCTCCTCTCCTTGTCTGCGTTCCCAAAGTACCACTCCTTCTCACTCTCTCTCTTCATGTCCGGGGACGCCTCGATAACGTTGGTCTGAGGGTGCGTTCAAGATTAGCTCGTTAATTCGTGTGTCAATATCAAATATTTTTGTGAACCTCATTTCACATTTGTGAAGAATTATTTTTAAGACAGATTATAACACAAATATATTCAACCAGTTAAATTGGATGATTCATCCTTCAAACAGTGAGTCAACTTTTAAAGTAATTTCATAATCAAATATGAATCCTTGTAAAACCTATTTGTATAAAAACACACTGTAGTCATGGGATTCCAAGTGAATTGGGATGACGTTGTTATGCTGCATAACAGACCTCCTCCCAGTATATCTACTGGGATCTGGTGTACCTGTAGTGGGACCGTGGCCCTGCTGGTGTGCAGGTGGGCCAGGGTGAGGAGGTCCACCATGATCCGCACCCCGTTGGAGTCCATCACCTCCTTCACATTTTTCTATGACAAAAAACCCCGGAACAGATTAAATAATCTGAACAACAACAAGAATGGGATCTGAAATATATTGAGAGGGCACAGTGACTAACTTTAACTTGGTAGCTTGTCAACATAAACGAATTCTTTCCAGGTTTCTAATGTGAGAACGTCGGCTAATGTTAGCAAGTTGGCTAAAGTGAGCCAGGTGGCAAAAACTAGCAAGGTGGCTTAAGTGAGCTAGGTGGCTAATGCAAGCTAGGTTGTTTATGTTAACTGACCTTATTGAGGATAAGCTTGTTGATGAAGAGAATGATTCTGTCTCGCTCCAGTCGGTCCGTACACTGAAAACACAACAAGACAGAGAAATATTGTGTTGTGCATAATAATAATCATTATGATATGAAATATAAAAGTAACAGTAATATATATAGATATATATTTTTGCATTTTTTTCTCAATGAATAGGAGAAGCGATAGTGTTAACAAATGACTGGAATGAAATGGAAACAAAAGCGGGAATAAACTAGGGTTGTGGTATTGTATACGTACTCTGTCCAGCATGCCGACGATGTACTTGGTGTCGATGAAGGGCCCGATCTCCTCACAGCACTTCCCGTAGACGATGGCCAGCGCCTGCAGACACAGACACTTCATGGACACCTTGGGGGTGAGCAGGAAGCGGTGGTACAGCTCGTTGAAAAACTCATACCTAGGGAGGGAGGGAGAGAGAGGGAGGGAGGGGGAGAGAGAGAGGGAGGGAGATAGAGAGAGGGAGGGGAGAGGGAGGGGGAGGGAGAGAGAGAGATAGAGAGAGGGGGAGGAAGAGAGAGAGGGAGGGAGAGGAAGAGAGAGAGGGAGGGAGAGATAGAGGGAGGGAGAGGAAGAGAGAGGGAGGGAGAGATAGAGGGAGGGAGAGATAGAGAGGGAGGGAGAAATAGAGAGAGGGGGAGAAATAGAGAGAGGGGGGGGGAGGGAGAGAGGGAAGCGGAGAGAGATGAAGGCTCCTGTACATACATCTTTATAATGAATTGACGACACATGAAGTGATGAAAGTTGTACTGCTGGACCAGGTCTCAAAGTACGACCAGAGATGAGTGCAGGATCGCTGCAACAGTTTTCATTTTTTTTATCAATATAATTTAATGGATTCATTGGTTGGTAAATATATACAATGTACTGACTTAAGAGGACTTAAAAGTGTAAATGGGTTGGTCCACCAGTGCTCTCCAGTACCGACTGGTGTTCAGCCAGTCAAGGTTGGTAAAAGTAGGCGGTAGTGTCTTAAGAGGACATGGTAAACAGGTTTCTCGGTTGTCTTACGATCTCTTAATGCCGCTGGACTCGTCGTTCTCGTCCTCCTCCAGCAGAAGGCGAAGGTAATAATCTCCGATCTTGATCTCGTCCGAAAGGCAATCGTACCGCACCTGGAGAGAGAAGGTGTCAAGATGTTAAGACACAGCAACGTAGTTTATAGTCACCTGTTCAACTCAGAAGTTAAAGAGTAGACTTCATCCTACAGCTTTTCCTTCAGTGATTGTACAACTCACGTTAAGTTTATTTTCCACTAAGTTAACATTACTGTATGCATGTAACTGTACTATGATATATTTTAGTATGATGTAGCGGACGTTCATGAAGCATCCAACAACTACAACTAGAGTGTGCTTCATGAGCTGGGTTGAGTTCAGACAATAAACTGTTGGTGCTTCCATACGATCACTTCAGGGTGTGTTGGAGGTTGATGTGGGTGACGTTGACCAATAACAACAATTGCAATCTTTCCGAAAACTTAAATGATCTCTATTGGAGTTATAGTGGGCGGGGGGTCATTTTTGGGACCTCAAACTCCTGGTGGTTCCAGGAGATGACGCTGGCGCTGCCCAGCTCGCGGTCCACGCTGAAGGCCCTCATCTCCCCCTCTAGCCCGTCACGGAGCTCCTCCCGCGTCTTCAGGTTCCAGATCAGGTTGGAGCGGGCGTGGTCCAGCTGGAACCTGGGGAGGGGCGAGAGGCAAGGTGGTCCTCAAAGATTGGCTGATAACGCCATCACATAATCTAACGTAATTACATAATCCTTAACAAATAACTGGTGTAGGTTCATATGCGGGTATAAGTGTTTAGAGGTGTGTGGAGTTGTCTTTGTGTTTTCCGGTGTTTACCAGGGGTTTCTAGGTGTGTGTTTGTGTGTGTGTGAGTGTGTGTAAACACAGGTGTGTATATATATATATACACGTATCTATCATTTATGTGCAGGTGTGTACACTTTGTATATTCCGGTGTTTACCAGGGGTTTCTAGGTGTGTGTTTGTGTGTGTAAGTGAGTGTGTAAACACAGGTGTGTATATATATATATACACACGTATCTATCATTTATGTGCAGGTGTGTACACTTGTATATAAAAATGTATGTGTACAAGTATGTTCAGGTGTGTGCAGGAACATAAGTGAGTGTATATACAAATGTGTACACAGCAGTCGAGACGTACTTGTAGTAGAACAGGTCCCAGTTGGACTCTATCTTGATTCTCTGTCTCCTCTTCCGCAAGATGACAGGCTTCTGGTTGGGATTCTAGAATCAAACAGAACATTTCATCACCACACACGCTACACAGTGTGGAGAGAGAGAGAGAGGGAGAGAGAGAGAACGACAACAGAGAGAGAGAAAAAGCCGAAAAGAGAGAAAGTGAGGGAAAGACCTCATTCACACTGCAAGCAAAAGTGGCCCAAATCCATAGTGTGAATGAACGGCACAATTCACATGGAATCTGATATTTTCAATTCTGACTTGGGCCATTTTCATAGGAGGACATAAATCCGATGCAGGTCAGATTTCTTGCAATGTGACCTTGTTGTTAACATATCTAAAGTATGCCATGTCATATCGGAGCTCATGTCCATGTCACCAGTCTGTGCTGCTGAGAGTCAGTCAATGAATACGATATGGTGGAAGAAGGCTGCGAGGGAGGGAGTCAGCGGAGGGAGAATAATGACAATAGTAGTTAGAATTGATGTTGGAAGGCCATTAGCAATTTATTTTTTTTCCTTTTCCGGTGATCAGTCAGCCACAATATCACCCGTGTTTCCTCTCTGGGATGCTTTTGTGAATATTGGAAATTGGCTATGTTTAAAAATGAATGTGAACAGCTACACCAAAAAATCAGTTCTGATCTATAAATCTGAATTGAGCGCAAAGGTTTGCAGTGTGGAGAGACAGATAGAGGGGCTGTAGGAAAGAGAGAGACAGACAGAGAGAATTGAGAAAGTGTGACAGACAGAGAGAATGGAGGAAAGAGACCGAGACGGACAGAGAGAATGGAGGAAAGAGAGAGACAGAGAAAGCGAATGTGAGAGGATGTGGTGTCAGTATGATGTCATGACTGGTGAGACATGAATTAAGACGATGTCTTTGACATGACACAAGAAGCTGAAAACCACGAAGGGAAGGTGCGAGAGCTACAACAGCAGAACCATTTGGACACACACACACACACACACACCTGGAAAAAAACGGATGGGATAATGGGCTCTGATGATGACAGTGATAATAAAGAGGGCGGGTCAAATGAAGAAGAACAGATTGATCCCATTGGCCAGTGCTACTTACCAGGTTATTCCTGTCCTGCTACATTGATTGACAGGAAAGAAGTCAAGACAAGGTGAGGGGAGGGGCAGAGACACAACACAGGAGAGATTAGTGAACGGTCGTCATATAAACTGACATAATTAATCATTACGAACAACACACTGTGGAAAATCTTAATTTTGGACTGTAGGTACTAGGTTAGTAGGATCCTTAATTAAATCAAAATAATTAATTTATTAATTTATTATTAAGTATTCCCCAGTAGTGGACATGCAAAACATAATGTGCTTCATGTTACAGGCAAAACTGACAAAAAAACGACTCGATTAGCTTGTTGTCAGCCATGAACACAGAAACAGGATCGAAATAACGAACAAACGTAACTTCCTGTTCCATGTCAAATTAGATCTGCAGCAGAAATCAGTTTAATTCAGATTTGAAGACAACACACAAAGCTGCAAACGAAGGACACACACACACACACACACACACACACACACACACACACACACACACACACACACACACACACACACACACACACACACACACACACACACACACACACACACACACACACACACTACCCTTAGGTGGCAGCACACTCGCGATAGCCCTGGAAGCGGTCAAAACTAATTGTTTCCATTGGTCATTATACAAATCACGGGCATGTCTGGCCCTGGAGGATCAGCAGAGCAGACTCCACAGACACTACAGCAGCAGCAGCAGCAGCTATCCATGCTAAGCACAGATCACACAGGCCAGACCTTGTGACCCGGGAGACCCCCGAGAAGGGACTGGCTGCCGCAGGAGCGAAGGAGATTGACTCAAGAAAATGTACCAGAAGATAGCTAAGCTAAGCACAAATCGCACAGAGTTTTTTCAACTATACTATACTACACTGGCTCGGCAGGGTTTGACTCGTCTCGGTAGATTTGCATTCCCATTACCACCGGGCTATTCTGCCGAAGGTGGAGCTTTAACAAATGACGTGCTTCGCTTTTTTGCCTCCTAATCTCAAAAGCTCGTTGATAACTGATTCAGTTCAGATAAGTCCTGTTTACACATTAGACAATGTTTCACAGGAAAAAAAAATATGTTGAATATCAACCTAATGGTGTGAAATATTTTCCAATGTCCAAGAAATCTGTCCTTTTTCCGCAAGCTATTTTGTTTTTCAAGAGAATATCATCAACATAACATCTCTGCGGTGTGCGCTTCTATTAAACTTTCATTACCCTTTTTAATTAGGCTTGTGTGATTACAGGAACGAACAATAATAAAGAATCAGGCTGTTGAGAACTCTAGCCATTCTCTTCGTGGCGATGCGTCTCATAGACAAGGATAGGTGTATGACCGCCAGGTTTATTGTATTTTAATAGGTTTATATCTCCACAACTTCTCGCTCCCAACAGCCACCAGGGCTGACGGCACCGCAGCCAATTTGGGGGCGGGGCGAGCTTACTCTGGCCCGACCTCTGAGACCATCCATCTCGAGCGAGTTACGGCACAGCACAGCTACGCGTGTTTAAAATGGTAGTGGCAACGCAAATCTGCACGGTATGCAACAGCACGGCTCGGCACGGCCAAATAGGAAAAAGGCCAATGGATGACCCTGTGACCCTCACCTCCTTCTTCACGATGCCCATCTTGTCCCTCCAGTGCATCAGAACGATGTCGGCCTTCTCCTTGGCGAACTTCTCCACCTCCTTGGCCGCTTTGCCCGCCATGCGCTGCCAGTCGGGCACCTTGACCCGGCCCATCTGGTCCTACGAGAACGGGGCCACAAGACAGCTCAACGCCTCGTCGTCAAGAATACAAAGGGGATGGGGGGCACACCAAGCTCGCTTTTCCTTCTCAGGAGCTTGTTAAATAATCCTGGGAAATATCAAGACACACTTGACGCTGTTTGACTAGCAGACTTCAATAACTAAGACGAGTCAATGATTAAGGTAGGCAGTCGGGCACCGAGGATGCCTACATATGTAGATTGTGGACATCCAGGGCGAGCGTGGAACCTTCTAGGCCAGGCTGGGTTGGTTTATCCCCCCCGAGACATCGACATAGATGTGGTTCGTAACCAAGTATGTTTAGTCTGTTTGTCTGTTACCGTGGCGATCTTGAGGTTGTCCCGGATGTGCATCCTGTCCGTGTCCTTCTCAGGGACGGGGTCAGGGCTGTCCAGGTAAGCCAGCAGGCCGGTGGGCTGGTGGGGGAGGGGGAGGGGGGGGCGGACAGCAGGTTAGCTAATCCACAGAGCATCATGCCAACTGGGGACAGACTGTGATGGCATACGGTGCTTCTGCACCTGGGAGTTAACGAGTAGGTGGAGGTCTAGAGGTGGGTGTGGAGGTCTAGAGGTGGGTGTGGTGGTCTAGAGGTGGGTGTGGTGGTCTGACAAGAGGTTGTGGGGCGTGGGGTGGGTGGTGTGGTCTAAGAGGGGGGATGGTGGTGGTGGTTCTCGAGGGGGTGTGGTGGTCTAGAGGGGGGGTTGGTGGTGTCTAGAGGGGGGTGGTAGGTCTAGAGGGGATGTGGTGGTCTAGAGGGGGGTGTGGTGGTCTAGAGGAGGTGTGGTGGTCTGAGGGGGGTGTGGTGGTCTAGAGGTGGGTGTGGTGGTCTAGAGGAGGTGTGGTGGTCTAGAGGGGTGTGGTGGGTCTAGAGGGGGTGTGTGGTGGTCTAGAGGGGGGTGTGGTGGTCTAGAGGGGGGTGTGGTGGTCTAGAGGGGGGTGTGGTGGTCTAGAGGGGGGTGTGGTGGTCTAGAGGTGGGTGTGGTGGTCTAGAGGGGGGTGTGGTGGGCTCCTACCAGAATCCTCTTCAGCAGGTTCATGGCGGTGGGGTTCTCCGCCGTCCAGAGACCCACCAGGTGGCGACTCAGCTGTCTGCCAGGGAAACAGTCAGGAACCAGTCAGTAACAGACCAACGCTAGTCAGACCTGCAAGTGTGCGCGCGTGTGTGTGTGCGTGCGTGACTGCGTGCGTATGCAGACCTGTTGGTCAGCATCCTCTGGTCAGAGCTGATGGTGAACATGGAGGTGTGCAGGTGTCTGGGCAGGGCTCCCTCACTCAGAGCCAGCTCCTGCATCTTAGTGGCAATGTTCTTGTCTCCCTCCTAACACGAGAGAGAGAGAGAGAGAGAGAGAGAGAGGAGAGAGAGAGAGAGGAGAGAGAGAGGAGGAGAGAGAGAGAGAGAGAGAGAGAGAGAGAGAGAGAGAAGAGAGAGAGGAGAGAGAGAGAGGAGAGAGAGAGAGAGAGAGAGAGAGAGAGAGAGAGAGAGAGAGAGAGAGAGGTCAGTATCCACGGTCCCAAAGGGAATTACAATCCTCATTCCTACCTGGATGAAGTATCAAAGTGTATAGATGAGATATTGTTTGTGAGGAAATAGCTAACTGATATAATGATCTAAAGGTCAAATGTTGTCTTTTCATTTACTGAAAGGCTTTATTACAGGAAGAAATGGAAGATTATCAGTAAAAATAGGTTACATATAATAAGATTAGAGAATGCAACGAACATGGAAAGGTTAAAACCAGCACACAGGTAAAAAACAAACAGCCAGCACCCATTTATATGGTCCGTTACAGGGCGGTATAAAAACGAGGGATGACTTTTGTCAGACGACTCACCTCGATGATGGCCTTCATCACCAGACCGGCTCCCTTCACGATGGCCATGGACGGGTGCTGCAGCAGAACACACGACACAACTTTATTCAACAACTGTGGCAAAGAACACATCAACGTCGTTCCTGAGAGAGTTGGCCACGACATAAAAGGGGTCCCCAGACGCTCTTGTCATGTTCGTATTCTCCTCACTCGGGGGATTTAGCTGGCGTGAACAGTTTTTGTTTTGGTAGACCGGATACCGCTATAATTCCTGACTTAGTGCACGGGGGGCGGGGGGTTCTCCAGAGCGCCGCTGTGCGATGGAGTGACAGCGTGGATGAGTGTGTGTCGGTATAGAACAATCGCCAAGAGTGATGGTCTCATCGTGGTCCGCCTGGTTGACCTCTGACCTGGAAGAGCTTGAAGAGGGTGCGTCCGTTGGAGGCGACCATCTCCAGCAGCATGTCAAACTGCTGGCCCTCCGTGGTCTCACTGTAGGGCGCGCAGAGGGCAAAGGTCAGGAAGTCCAGCAGGGCGCTGATGACCAGGGCCCCGGTGCCGTGGTCCTGAGGGACGAGAGAGAGAGAGAGAGAGAGAGAGAGAGAGAGAGAGAGAGAGAGAGAGAGAGAGAGAGAGAGAGAGAGAGAGAGAGAGAGAGAGAGAGAGAGAGAGAGAGAGAGAAAGAGAGAGAGAGAGAGAGAGAGAAAAGAGTAGAGTAGAGAGAGAGAGAGAGTAGCGAGAGAGAGTAGAGTAGCGAGAGAGAGTAGAGTAGAGAGTAGAGTAGAGTAGAGAGAGAGAGTAGAGTAGAGAGAGTAGAGTAGAGTAGAGAGAGAGAGTGAGTAGCGAGAGAGAGAGTAGAGAGAGTAGCGAGAGAGTAGCGAGAGTGATAGAAAGAGAGAGTAGCGAGAGAGAATAGAGTAGAGAGAGTGGAGAGAGAGAATAGCGAGAGAGAGTAGAGTGAGAGTGAGAGAGAGAAAAAGAGAGAGAGAGAGAAGGCAGTTGGGGTAGAAAAGGAAAGAGAGTTTAACAGCTGCACGTCTCTCATATAAAAGTGAAAATGAGGTGGTGGTCTGGTTTACGTGGTGGTGACGTTGCTGTGGCGATGGCGGTGCTGCCATAGCCATGATGGTGCTGTTAAAGCAATGATGTGTTGCCATTGTGATGGTGGTGTATTAGGTGATGGTGTTGTAACTATATTGATAGTTGTGTTGCTATGGTCATGTGTCTGTTGCTATGGTGCTGTTTCTAAGGTGAGGTTGATGGTTGTATTACTATTGTGAGGGTGGTGTAGCTATGGTTATCGTGGTGCTGCTATGGTGATAGTGGTGTTTCTATGATGGTGGTGGTGATTCTATGATGGTGGTGTTTCTATGGTGATGGTGGTGTTTCTATGGTGATGGTGGTGGTTCTATGGTGATGATGGTGTTTCTACGGTGACGGTGATGTTTCTATGGTGACGGTGCTGATTCTATGGTGATGATGGTGTTTCTACGGTGACGGTGGTGATTCTATTGTGATGGTGGTGATTCTATGGTGACGGTGCTGATTCTATGGTGATGATGGTGTTTCTACGGTGACGGTGGTGATTCTATTGTGATGGTGGTGATTCTATGGTGAAGGTGGTGTTTCTATGTGGATGGTGGTGTTTCTATGTGGATGGTGGTGTTTCTATTGTGACATTGTTGTTGAGGTAGTGGTGGCGTTGCTATTTTGACTGTGGTTTCTATGCAGCGGTGTTGCCTTGCTCTTGATATTTCCGTGTCTGTGCACCGCTGCCGGATAAAAGCTAGAAACTCAGATGATTGAACCGTCACGACTCCAAACGGAGAGGACGGCTCCAGACTTTGACAAAGTAGCAGCTGTCTGACGGCTGCACATGAATCACCCTGACGGAGGCGCTTGTGAATCACCCTGACGGCGCCATGAATACTTAAAGAGCGCCGGGCCTGCAGCGCGCTGATAGAGGGCCAACAGAGAGAGAGAGAGAGGGGGGCTCCGCACCACGTTGCTGATAAACTTCTCCAACAGGTTCTCCAGGAACTTCTTGGAGGACAGCAGGGAGGCCTTGTTCAGCTGCTCCTGACGCAGGTCATAGTCATCGTGCATGGGCTGGGAGACAGGGACACAGAGGGAGGGAGACGGAGAGACGGAGACATGATACCGTGACTGCTGCCGTATTACTGTTGTGAAAATTTGCTGTTTTGCTTTTACATAATTCGTGTGCGTTATTGTGTTGTATAAAGTGTGTTAGTGTATGGTGTTAGGGGGAGGGTTGGGTACTTCCACACATCAGCGCCCAGAGCATGTCTATCTCGATAGAGTAGGTCTTGTGTTATGATGTGTTAGATAAAGTGTGGCGTTGGGGTGAGGTACTTACACACATCAGAGCACAGAGCATGTCTATGGCTGCGTGGGTCACGCTGTTGTTGTTTCGCTTCAAAGCCTTCACCGTCTTTACACCCAGCTTTTCCCTGAACCTGGAAGATACACAAACACAAACAAACAACAACAAACACACACACACACACAAGCTTAACACCAACAAACACACACACACCAGCTCTAGAACGCAACACATCACGCAGGAATAGATAGATAAATGGAAACAAGATAACAGCACAGCAATCGCAGCAAATGTGTTTAGAGCGCATGTTCAAATATAAAGTATATAAAGTACAAATATATGAAATAGAGAAAAAAATAAGAAATACATGAATATTAATACAACATTAATATGACATATTAATGGCCTTATCACCATTAGTTGCTCAAGAAGTTAATCCTTTTCTCCATAAATGGTTAACTCATCTGTCTAGAGTGTTTTTTGAAATTAAAAGTCCTCCGTGATGTTCCAGCAAGCATCAGCAGGCTACTTGAGGGGTGAACCTTTTAAATCATCCAACACACGACACACAGCACGAAGCAATGGCCCTCCTCTACCTCCTTAGGGCCCCAGAGGGGGAGGCTATTAGAGATACATATACAGAGATACTCACACACACACATATATAGAGATATGGTTAGAGGGGTATATAGACATCACATCTCTAATCAGATATATGCCAAGCCCTTAAGGACTGAGTGTGAGAGGACGGTGACCAAGAGGAGGAGAGAGAATGGCTGGCAGGCTTGCCGGCTGAACGACTGCTGACTGACTGACTGACTGACTGACTGACTGACTGGGCGGTTGGGTGACTGGCTGACTGGCTGTCTGAGGAGGAGGAGGATAAGAGAGGAAGAGGAGAGACACAAGAGCACAACAAGCCAGAGCAGAGAGGAGCACGAAAGAGGGACGAGCAAGTACCTTTCCTTACTCTTCTCCAGAAGAAAGATAAGAGCGAGAGGAGAGGAGAGGAGAGAAGGATGATAGGAGGGGAGAGGAGAGGAGACGAGGAGAGGAGACGAAGAGAGGAGATGAGGAGAGGAGATGAGGAGAGAAGAGGAAGAGAGGAGAAATGAACAGCGGATGGAGTGAGGAGAAAGACGAGGATGACGTAGGAAGAGGAGAAGAATTACAGAGAGGTGAGAGGACAGAGGAGAGGAGACGACAAGACGAGGAAGGTGCTGAAGGGAGAGGAGGACGATGGAGGAGGAGGAGGAGAGGACGATGGCTGAGCATGAGAGCGGAGAGACTGAGATGCATGGATTCATATTTACGTTCCATCAGTGGCTCCCGCCCCGTGGACAGACCTTGAAACGACAGAGCACGTCAACAACTTACCACACACACACAAATACAAACACCAACTCTCACCACGCGCGTGTAAGTGTGTGTGGGTGCGTGTTTAGACATCAAAGCGTACTGCAAAATCCTACTTTCCTAGCGAGTCAGAGATCTTTGCTAAAGGGGTTCAACGCCAGGCCTCTGTCGAGAACTAGTCTGGACAAAGCAAACACAGGTCTGGTTATGAGCAGACGCTCAGTTACAAAGGGACGCGCGTGATTGGAATATCAACAGCTATGGGACATTGGGGATGGAACCAAGGGCCTGGCCTCTGGCTAGGATTCAAACTCCCTAGCTGCTCCCCTACGCTGGCCTTGAGGTGCGCTTTGTACGCTAAGCTTCAGTGACTCCTACTGTACCGCCCGTTGTGGAGATAAAAGGGCTAGATAGATGGGTACTCCAATCAGGGGGTCGTAACGTCAGCAGACCGTGACAAGACCTGATGTCAGCCCTAGGGCTTTAGTGTGTATCTGTCTCTGTATCTGTGACGATGCACCATACAGGGGTTTGGGGAGTGGGGTCTGGGGTTATGGGGGCCTGGTGGTACGGGGGTTTCAGGGTACTGGGGTCTGGAGGGTGCAGGGGTGGGAGGTCTGGGGGTCCTTACTTTGGCAGCTGTGTGAAGGCCTGGAAGCCGGCCTTGGAGGCGACCAGGCGGCGGATGGCCTGGAAGTGGCTCTCCAGCTCGGTGTTGGGCCCCGGCAGCTCCGTGTCCTGGGACAGCAGGGCCAGGATGGCGTTGTTGATCAGCTTCTCCTTGTTCTCCGAGAACAGGCCCTGAAGGAGGAGCGGGAAAGGGGGGAGGAGGGTGAGGGAAAGGGGGGAGGAGGGTGAGGGAAAGGGGGGAGGAGAGTGAGGGAAAGGGGGGAGGTGGGGTGAGGAAAAGGGGGGAGGGGGGTGTGGGGAAAGGGGTTGAGAGGTGGGGTACTGTTACGGGCATATGCATGCTGCCTATTACTCAGTTCGACACACACACACACACACAACACACACACACACACACACACACACACACACACACACACACACACACACACACACACACACAGAAGACCAACAAAAGGACTTACAACACAGGGATAGACAGGCAAGCAGAGAGACACAGACAGACAGACGAACAGACAGAACAACAGACAGACAAACAGAGAGACAGACAGACAGATGCACAGGTAGAAGAAAAGACAGGGTAAGACAGCTCTTAGTGACGGGCGTGACACTCACGTCCTGTGTGACGGCGTGGAGGACTCCGCTGTAAGAGACGTTGGCGTTGAAGCGAAACACGGCGTCCGCAAAGTTCCCGTCTGGAGGGACAACACAGAGAGACACGAGAGTCAACATGTATCATGAACCATGTATCCCCCCTCCGTCTTAAATCATATAGCACCTTCCTTGAAACCAAGAGACACTTTACAATGGCAGTCAAAGACAAGAGTGGCAAAATGTCACATTAAACATTAAAAGCAAAAAAAATGAAGGGCAAAACAGAAGGACAGTGTTGGTGAGGAAGGTTAGACACTGAAGGGTAAGTGAACCCCCGTATCAGCTCAAATTTGATCACCGAAGTGGAAAATCGTATTTTGCTGGGACTGCAAGGACAGAGGGGGGAAGGGAGTGGGATTCCCACGGTTACGACCCGGGGCCACTTTGTGATATTTTCTTGGACGCCTACCATCGAGTGTTATGATGAGCGATGCAGTACTGTGAGATGAGGAACGCACAGTGGCTTTATACTATAAGTATATGAGAAGCTTAACCCTCTCTCGGACGCTGCCGTTAACAACCGCAGGCCAGACGGAGCCTCCACACGTCAACATCGAACTCGCCGCCGGGGTCCCTTCGTCTTGACAGCGAGGAGTATACCAAAGGGGCCTTTGACGCCACGAATGCCACCAGCGTTTTGTGGCCCGTCAGAAGGTGGACGGCTGAGACTGGCAAATATGGTGGATTTGACTCCTGTTTCCTCTAAATGACGGTCTTATTTTTGTTCCATTGATAACAATTTCAACGATGACTATGTTGACGATCATGAAACGTGAAACAACGTTTAAAACGCAAAGTCAATTATTTTGAGTCTAGTGTCCCTCTTAAAGAGGGTCTTTTTGTGATGCCATTAGAGAGAGAGGCGGCTTCTGGATGACTCACTAGGGGGCGCTGCCAGGAACTTGAGGTGCAGACTCTCCACCTCCTCGTCCACGGGCAGGCTCAGCAAGCCCCAGCGCTGGCCCCGCTGGGTGGACGCCATCTTCACACACACGTCCCGGTTCCCCGACGCCCGCACGCCGTCCAGCAGACTGGCCAGCAGGGCGTCTCTGCGTGCGCGGACACACACACACACACACACACACACACACACACACACACACACACACACACACACACACACACACACACACACACACACACACACACACACACACACAATTGGAAACACACAATGACAATAATTGTAAACAGACAAGTTTGCACTTATTAAAAAGTGTCGAAACATACAAGACACACACACACACAATAATAATGGTGGGCAAGTTAGTACTTATTAAAAGGTGTGGAAACACAAACGAGGTGTTTACACCCCAGTGTGTGATGCAGCGCCACTGAATCAACACCGAGCGCCACAAATTGATTCTGCTTTCTTTTTCTTTTTTTTGAAATATAAATACCGTTCCCTTCATTCATCTCCGCGTAGCACTCTTTCTACCTGTCATTCTTGTTCACGCACGCACACAGAGACAAGCGTGCATACATGCCAACGGTGCGCGGGTGCACTACCACTTATTGGACTGACAGCAGGGTCGCCCGCTCCTCTCAACGCGCCTACCCCGAGCGGCATATTTGCGATTAATGTGAAATATGGTTGTAGTTTTACATATATTACGGTGTTAGACCCCCAGGCTGTTCTGCCGGTGATTTTGATTCGCTCTGCAGCAGAGGCTGGAGATCGGGAACCTCGGGAGGTCTCCCGGTGGGCCGGTCCACTTTGAAATGTATTTTGTGCCCGATTGCTCGATTACGCGAATGAGAAACCGCGAAATGTCCCCTCCCCGGCTGGACTCTATGCCTTACCCCCCCCCACACACATTCGCTGGGGCCCAAATATAATGATAGTATTTTATAAGTATTACAATATTCACAAGGGTACTTTACCTTTCTGTGGAGGAGAACTTTCTGATCTGGCCTCTGATGAACTCCACTGTGAAGATCTGGGGGTTCTCCACGTCGCAGATCAGTGCAAAGACCTGGAGACCAGACCGGGGAGAAGAAAAGAGGCGATGACATGTAGCTTAGGATCGCAGCTGTGGTTTTAACCCTCGTCATTGCATGTTTCATCGGTGGTGAGTTGCAGCCGCACGTTGTGCCACCCTAGACCCCATGCCACACACTACAATGTGGTATGTTCTGTACACTTCCCTGTTTAAACACCAGCCTTCACCACCTGTCCCCAAGAGGAACGGTGTCTTTCCTCCTGTCAAACACTTCCCGGTCACCGCAGGGTTACGGTCGCTATGCAAGGACCCCCCCCCCCCCCCCCCCCCCGTGCCCCCCCGACCCCTACCTCTCCAAAAGGCTTGACGGTGACGATGTTGTAGGAGGCGGGGTCTCGCTCCACCAGGCATGTCTCCGTCAGAGCCAAGATGCGCTTCACAGGCTCCTGGGAGGAACAAACAGAACGCCGTGGTCAGAATGTCAAAGACTCCCTACGGCTTCAACTTCATGAAAGTTACAGAAGTTTGCCACACAAGCGTTTTGTAGGCATCACAATAAAGCGTCCTAATGAAGACGGCGCCTTCATCCCATATTTTTTTCAGGTGTTTTGCAGACGTTTCATGCATTATTGTGCTGTGTTTGAAAGAGGGAGGGAATGACATGTTTGTGTAACACTGCAGGAGAGGGAATCAAAACCGGATGTGCTGCATTTTGTTTTGCAAGCGGCGTTGCTGCACATGAGGGTTGAGCTGCAGTCGCCGTTCTGGGTCACACCGGGCTGACACAACCAACACAGCTTGAGGTGGGGTTTGGGCTCTTGTTGAATTTGTGCATTGTGTATTGATGTTGGGTGGCATTGTGTCCTGTTGTATGGTTTTGTGTAGCGTTGCGTCGCATCATGTTGTGTAGTGGCATGTCACGTGTGCCATGTTGTGTCGCTTTGTTTAGCGCTGTGGCGTGTGCGTCTTTTTGTGTTATATTGTGTTGGGTGGCGTTGCGTCCGTTCATTCGGGGTCATGTTTTGCGGCGCGGTGCGGTGCGGCGTTGTGTTGGCCCCTCTGTTGCGTGGCGGTGGTCTCGCGGCGAGCGTGGCGTGCTGACCTGATGTCGGGGGGAGATCTTCTGCACCACGAACTCGGCCAGCGACGTGATGCTGTCGTCGGAGCTGTACTTCCCCAGGCGCTCGGCGGTGAACGCCTCAAAGGTCAGCGGGTCCTTGCGCAGCCGCAGCGTGATGCCGATGTAGTTCCCAGCATGCTCTATGGCGCAGCGGATGATGTCGTCGCGGTGCTCCGAGGCAAACAGATGCTGAGTGGGAAGAGGACGGGGAGGACTTAGGATACCATTAGCAGTCTGAAAGTTATACAAAATGATATGGAACACGAGGGAAGAATCCACGAAGGCACCAAGCATTCAGCAAAGAAATATACAAAATAAACAAATAAAAGAAATCGCCCAGCCCTACCTAGAAGCACAATTTAGGATTTCAGAGCATGAACTGGCAGACACACACACACACACACACACACACACACACACACACACACACACACACACACACACACACACACACACACACACACACACACACACACACACACACACACACACACACAGAGACAGAGACAGACAGGCAGACAGGCAGACAGGCAGACGCAGACAGACAGACAGACAGACAGACAGACAGACAGACAGACAGACAGACAGACAGACAGACAGACAGACAGACAGACAGACAGACAGACAGACAGACAGACAGACAGACAGACAGACAGACAGACAGAGACAGACAGAGACAGACAGACACAGACACAGACACAGACACACACACACACACACACACACACACACAGAGACAGACAGACAGACAGACAGAGAGACACCAATGACCAGGCAGTCGGTGCGTGTCACCTACCAGCCGGTTGAAGCCGCCGTGCAGGATGCAGAAGCCCCCCTGGTAGTCGGAGAGCTCGGCGAAGCCCTCGATGGAGCGGTAGTCGTAGGAGCACAGCACGCGGTTGGTCTGAGGGTCTATCTGGTCGATGCCCCCCGGCGTCACCTCCAGGCTCACGGCCCGCCGCGTGTCACTCCAGTGGTGCTTGTAGCAGTTGTAGCGCTGCGGGAGGAGACGGGTGAGGTTTATACATCTATAGATCTAGATCTATACAATTATAAACGCACTATTATGAGATATAATGGTGAGGTTTATTAATATACAGATATAGATATATAAACACTATTATGAGATATAACGATTCAATTCTAGGATTATCATGTGAATGTTCATTCTAACTGAGTTTGAGATACAACAAATGGACTGACAGAAAGAGGGGGGCCAATGAAGGTCGATCCAACCAGCTTAGAACCTCTTGTGTTTTCCTTTATTTAATAAAACCTTTGGCCTTGATGGAGGTGGACATGGTGTTTGGCTGCCATAGCGACCAGTCTATCTGTGTCGTGTTCAAAACAGTTCCTTTCAGATACAACATTTTTCGTTCGACTCTTTAATACTCACTCTGCCTGTTATCTTTCCCTCCGAGAAATCTGTTCTGAATCGCTGTGAAGCAAAACACGACATATTACACACACATTAACGCTAATAATCATGTCATTTAGAAATTGATGTGCTCATTTACTCGTTTACATGGTTAGCATTCTCAGCCTCACAAACATTTGCTGCTGTGACAATTTCCCTTTGGGTATGAATACATTTGCGTGTTATCTCATGATCAACACTGAAAGAAAGAGTCCCATGTTGCACAACTCCTTCATACTAATCGAGTCAACCTCCATGAAGGAGTTGATGTGAACTCAGCAGGAGCTCTGCGGCGGCTGTGTCAAACTGCCACGTCAGGGCGTGTTCCTCCATCACTGCAGATCTGGACTCTCTGGGCTCCAAGTTATGACGCTAACCATTTAGAGGTGTCATGCGTTTCCTGCCAACACAGCTAAACCAGGCAACGTGTGCTGCCCGGGTCATGCTGACGCGCTTTTCACACTGCAGTTTTCACTGCCGATGCCGTTAAGAGACGTGTGTAAGAATCAGTTTCTATTTACCTCCAGTCAGTTAGCCCAAGCATCTCACAAAGTGACTTCTAGTGAACCCATCTAGTGAATCATGCTGTGAAGGACCAGGTTGGGGTTAAGGGGGGCGACATGGATTCCTACGAGGTTAGGCTGCGGACACTGGGGATCGAACTCGGAACCTTTGGATTGGTAGCCAAACACACAAAACTCTAGTATATACACCTTATGGCCGTGAGGAGACATCCAACATCACCACGCATCGTATCAAAATGGTGTCACGTCGATATCGTGGGTGCTACCGTTACTGTTCGGGGACCAGATGACGTGGGAGACCTTCCTGACGTTCCCGGCCGGTGCGTGACGGGCGGGCCTTACCAGTGCCTCCGTGAGCAGCTCCATGCGGTGTTCCGTGGAGAACTTGAGTGTCTCCGACTTCTTGCCGCTGCCCTTGCGGAACGTGAGGTTGAACTCGGTGCCCTGGCCCTTGCCCACCGGCCCGATGCCACAGATGTCCCCATAAGGCCACTGCAACGGCAAAAACATTCAGGAAAGGCATGCCACTGTGTGTTTCGCGGGAACCCGAAACACTTTTGGGTTTCGCGGGAACCCAAAAGGCATTTATGTGTGTTTGAGGCGGGGAGGGGAGTTATATTTCTTGCTAAAAGACACTTCAACATCTCCCCCCCCCCCACCCTCAGCTACCCACATGAATCTACCCACCCATCCACCCTCCCACCTTCCCTCCCTCTCTTCCTCTCTCCCTCCCTCGAGGGCGGGAGAGAGAAAGAGAGATATTGACAAGGTTACACAAAAAAAAACGCTGAGTGCGTGTGAGAATGACTGGTCCTCTAAACCGAGCCGAGGTTGTTTGAGAGAACCGGAGCCAGAGGGCCTGAAGACGGACTCTGGGGGAGCCGGCTGGCCCACTCACCTGGTTGGTGACTTCTAGCGTGGTGGGGTTGTAGGTGGTGATGCCGTGGGTGCCCACAGAGAACACACGCTTGTACCTGAGGAGGGAGACACAGAGACGGGGCTGAGGCAGGAGAACATAATAACAATATATTATATAATAATAATAACAATAAAACGATATCGCTTATCAGCATCCATACTGTTTTTGTCATCAACCTGACAGAAATGGTGCTCACTGAATGCTGCGGTACCGATTCAAACCCCACTGCATATGCTGCGTACATTGTTTTATACATTTATCCCATGGAGCTTAGCCGTGTTGTCCTCTAAATTGTGTCGTCCCACTGAGCTGTCTGCCATTGGTGCATGCGCTGTGATTGTAGTGTGATAATTGCAGTGTGCGGTGATAATTGCAGTGTGGCGTTTGTTGTGTGTGAAGCTCACGGTGTGCGAGGTTTGTGCCGCGGTGCTTTCTGGTGGCCAACGTTTGCATCATCGCTTATCATCACTGCATCACGCCAATAAAATAGTGTAACGCCGAAAAGGTCAACGCAATGTGTTTATCCTGGTGATATACAGCTATAGTAGGTGCACACCACACATGCAGACATGTGCGATTAAAACACGTCCCTGAGCAGAAAACAGATAGAGGCGGTCATGAGATGAGTCAGACAAGATGAACTTGTCAAAAAAAAGAAAAAAAAGACAAGCAAATTCCCCTGAAGAGATTTTTAAATCTTTAGCCGGAGGTAATCGCTGTAAGGATAACTAAAACTCTTTGTACACCACCCATATATATCCATCCATCTCTATATCTATACATATAATGCTCTTTCTGGCCTTGGGCCTCAAACGTTAATGAACATACACAAACAGATATCAGCCCAGGGCCAGACCTCACTAGCGTTTCTATTGCAACCATCCCTCTCCTCTTTGACTGCTACTGGGCATGGGTCAACCATACGCATGGGTCTTAGTTCAACAGAATACCTCCCTTATGAGACTAACCAACGCTGCCCAAGTCAGCTGCAAACTAATTGACAACATGTCTGAAAAGTGTGGCAGAATTTCTTTTAAAAGGACAAACAGTTGAATGCAAACTTTGCTCACTGCAGTGTTCTTATCCCAGCTCAACAACCCACATGGCATATCGTCAACGGCAGGCATAGGATATTTTACAGGTTTTGTAGTTGTGGATGTTCCTTCACCAACTCTGTCATTTAAGGGCTTGATAGGCTTTCAGTGAACATATGAGAGATGCCTTCGCGGTTCTTTTCGCATTGTGACCTATTATATTAAACACAGAACAAGGAAAATAAAAAGATCCAACAAGTTTTCCTTTCCTCCACAGAGCACTTAGTGATATTGAGGATACCAGGTAGAGTGTACTGAATGCATTGTGGCAAAGTCAGTTCATCCAGAGATAACAGGCAGATTTTAGGTCGGGCAGAGTACATAGGTTGAATTACAGCCGTCCAAGATATTCTTTCATTGACAACTGCTATTCTTATGCCTTGTGCCTCGCTTAATGTCAGTTAATGCCCGTTTAGGTCAGTCCATGTGAATTTAAGTCAGGTAATCAAAGTCGAGTATGGGTCGAGATTGTTTTTGCTTCAAATAAAACTTGATATTTGTTTAGAGCTTGGACCTTGGAGTTTAACGGTTGGCTTAATGGCTAGCACGAGAAGCTAGCTGAGTGGTGTCACATGCTCGGTAAATTATGCATTCTCCATGGGGGGGGTGATGACACAGATGAACCCTTGCCCACAATAACGCCCAGACATCGCATCAATTGTATTGAATAAAACAAACACAGCAATGAATGTCACAGCCAATCAGGATGATGGAACCGTGATGACATCACGGCGGGCCACGCCTCACTTCCTGCCAGACACATGACATCATGCGAACCGACACACCGATCACAGAGGCCATCCAAAGCCAACAAAGCATTTACAGTCTTTGAAGACAAAAAGGTACATTGGCAACAATGTTTAATAATAGAGGACAACTAATTCATAATTTACACACACACACACACACACACACACACACACACACACACACACACACACACACACACACACACACACACACACACACACACACACACACACACACACACACACACACACACACACACACACACACACACACCTTTTAGAACAATAAACAGTGTTTAACACTGTTGGACTACAACCAGGACATTTTATTAGCATATTATTATTACTTTTGATGTGCAACAGCAGAAGCCTGGCCCCTTCCTCTCTGATCTACAGTAGCCAGGCGAGAGCATTTTCAAAAGGAAAGCAAAAGCACTTGAGATGACAAGACTTACCGACAAAAAGTTGAGGCAATACAGGGCTTTTATCCACACATATTCCCTTCCACATATTCCCTTTCACTGTTGCGCGCTCTCACTCTCACACACACACACACACACACACACACACACACACACACACACACACACACACACACACACACACACACACACACACACACACACACACACACACACACACACACTTCCTCCAGGTCATTGATGGACATGCACAGAGGGTCGTGAAGGAGGCACAATTACAGACAAGTATTTGTGTGCATGAATGTGTACATGACCGTAGATAATAGGCCACATTGGTCCCGGTCATGAGATTGGGACTGCGTTAGCTCGCTGTTAGCGTCAGGCTGGCTAGCGGTGAGAATGAGATCTTAGAAGCTGATGTCAACAGCGTGCTTTTTAACAGTCCCCCATGGTACAAAAAGCTTCAATGAATACATTTTACGATCGACTTCCTCATTTAAAAGGCTACCCATTTCCTATATCTTTCAAAACTGCTGAGCTACGGCCCTTCTAAGAACATATTACATAAGCAGTTAGCCATTAAGAAATATCGCCACAGGAGCAGTTCAGGAGTTCCTTCGACCAAACCTTGATCGACACATATGATCTCACAATGTTTATTGTTGCATTGGAGCAAAAGGTTTTGAAGAAGGGTACGTGCTACTAGGGTGCATCATGCATCAAAACAATCCTCAAAGAGGTGATATTTAGCCCCCAGTTCTGAGTGTGATAAGCCAAAACAAGCTGTTTGAAAGCTTATCCATCCATCATACATCTAGGTGGACCCCCCTACTTGTGGTTTCACTAAAACACAGGAAAAGACAGATTTTCATACAGCTTGTAATGGCTACACGCTGTATCTATCACACGCACACTTGGTGGCATAACATCACCCACTTTAAACCTGCACACTACGAAACACTGATAACCAAACAGCAGGGACAGTACCACCACTGCTGGAATAGAGCTCATATACAGCAAGCGGTGGGTCTGATGGTTCGAATCGCTGCCAAGTGGAGTGAAGTCAACTGGAACCACATACATATAATGACACCCAACTCTGAATCACAAACATCCCAAAAATCACAAATAGCAGATGGTGCTGTCCAGGCTAGCGTTTGAAGAATAGAGAGAGATCGAGAGAGAATGGTGGCTGATTAGCATAATATTTGACTAATGCAATGAAGTGGACGGGTGGTTTTGTAGCCTTATGAAAAGATACACAGCACCACAAAGGCCCCGCACTCAGACATGATTAAACAGATGCCAGGGTTGACCCTCCACTGATTTAACAAGGTGGAGAGAAGAGGGTCATATGTTTATCTGTTTAGCCCTTAATCCCAGACACACAGCCTGCACATGTGACAACGCTAACATGTGCTAAAATCATCTAAAAAGCATGAAAGGAGAGGAAGGAACCTTGAGAAAGAGACATTGAACCACTTCCTGTTTCCTTTCAGAATAACTGTATAAAACAAGTGGGCCAATAACAGCGCCTCAGATCTTTCAAATCAATTCGTCACCCAAGGGACGAGAAAACCCACCCGTTTAGAACAATCACAAACATAAGGTCCTCTTTCATACATCAATCAGTAGGGAACGACTGAAGCAAATAAACCCTTTATTCCCACTCGCTTTGATCAGAACCAGACGTTGGGAGTGGGTGGGTTGTACGAGGGCTGGTGTCCCCTCCGATGTTCAACAGCCCGTCGAGTGGCTCGCCGTACAGGAGTACACAGAGGGCTAGCTAATTAAAGACGGTGGGAAATATGGGTAGGTGGGTGTGAGGGCGATGATGTATTCACAGTGGAGAGCTCTGACGGTCTCTCTGACACGGCAGTAGCACAGCTCTTCCTGGTTTCTGCACCCCGAGGCATGAGCTGAACAGCACTAACGAGGTGCCTCGTTAGGAGGGCTGCTTAACGAGGCTAGGGATGGCTTAATTGTATTGAAGTATGCGTCTGTCTTCTTGTTTAAATGTTGTCATGTCTTTTTATATATCCGTCTTATTCGGGTCAAGCTTGGAGGAAACGATTATTGTCAATCAATACCATTATAAAGGGTGCATAGAAGTAGGACTGATAAAATAATTGCTTGCGTCAGTCAGACTGAATCTGCTTATCAGAGGGGGCCAAGGATATCAAACTCTGACAAATGATAACTTATGTATGACTAAAACTTATCAATACTGGGACTCAGAAGAATATTATTTATTACACATCGGAAAAAATGTCAGCCAAACTCAAGCAGTCATCATCACAAATATTTTAGAGAAGAAACAGAACTTCGAAGCATAACTAAAGTACAACAAAAAACAATGGACTTCACCGTAAAACTACAACAGCATACAGAGTGGACCGTAAAACTACAACAGAGAATAACAGCTGTTTCCAGGCCTTTGCTGTCAAGGGCTCCTTTATTTCCAACAACACAATCTCGTCTTTTCTCTCCATCACCCCTGACCTCGCAATCCAGTAGGAACAAAGCAACCAATACGGTCAGTCGTGCACACTTCAGGGGGCCTTCGAAGGACACACACACACACACACACACACACACACACACACACACACACACACACACACACACACACACACACACACACACACACACACACACACACACACACACACACACACACACACACACACACACACACACACACACACACACACACACACGTGTGTGTGGAGCAAGCCTCTGAGCTTATGTTACCGCAGTGATGAATGGAGGGCCTTAATAGGAATCAGCCACTTAGCTTCTGCTATTGACAGGTAATGTGATCTCATTGGCTCTGCTGTTCACAGGGGAAGCAGGATATAGCATGCAGACTGCTCCTTCACGCTCACGGCTTGGTTAGTACAGTATTGAGGCAGTTAATAATATCCAGTGACGTATGTAATGGGTTTTCACAACTGATACAATACATCATTGACAGAGCGTTAAATGAAAAGCTTAATCTAGGATGTACAAAGATGGCAAGCTATAAACATACAGTATGTATAAGAGCATCCATATGAGAGCTACGGATCTGAGCTGAATAACCTACCCTGCCATTCTAAGCTGTAAATGAGTCTTTATGTTTTGCCTTGCAGTATAGCTACTGCAGCTAGCAGGTAATAACAAATGTGATGGCATAGTTGTTTCATACGGCAAAAGGTCTAAATCTCTGTATGAATGGGAGGATATTATTCATGTCAGAATACTTCTCTGCTATTGTTTGGGAACAACTCGCAATAGAATGATGTCATCCAACCCGGCCCCACCCACTCCTGACTCCGCCCGGTCTCTCTCTTTTCTCCTTAAGTTTCGTTTGACCCAGTAAACCTATGAGTCTGCCATGCTCACTGTACAGTAGAAGGAAAACATCAATGGTGGCCTCTTACTTTCCTCTCCACGAGTGCTTGGTCGTATAGAAGCAGGCCAGGTCTCTGTTTTCCTTGATGACGTTCATCTTCTTGAAAGACCTACGACAGAGGAAACAAGCATTCACTTATCTAATCACAGTCCACAACAACACATCCTAGAACAAAGTAAATCAACACGGAAAGCCCCCCCCCCCATAGCTGACAGCAAAGATAACCACCGGCTCCCACTTTGTTTAACTCTACGCTCAGTTGGTAGAAGGAATAGGGTAGGAAAGGGATTCCCTGGAGTGCCCTACCAAGGGACATCATGTGAGCCTTCATGTGACCTGGTCAAACACCAGACCGCTAAAACGCTGTGCCATCACCTCCCAGACCATCGTTACCACCTCAGGTTTATGTAACACACATTCCAACGCACCGCCACACACACACACACACACACACACTTCACACAGACAAAAGACATTCCCGGGGTCAGAGGATGGGGAGCAGACCCACTGCTGGAGCCGCTCGGAAGGAGAAGGGGGGTCTGTGTGTTAGCCCTGCCTACTTATTCTCTGAGGGAGGATCCAAAATGGCCGCAGATGGAGAGTCAGCCCGAGACTATCTCCTGGAAACAAGGCTTGGACTCCGCTGTGTAACAGGTCCAGTTTGTGCACCAAACAACTGGTCTGGTCTTGTCCACCAAGAGCCCTCCATGTCTCCGGATTTGAGTCCACGACATTCGTTGATGCATTCATGTGAACGTCGATCTATTCTGTAATCTGTGGGGAGCTCTTGGCACACGAGGCAGGAGAGCCACCCGATAAACCGGAATTGCCATCCAAACTGAGGTAACGAGATCCGGTGTCGGAAGCGACTGCGTCGCTGTAATCAAAACGCGTCAACATGGTCCCACACAGAGGACACAGACCCATCCACCTCCCATCATGTTACGGCACAGTCATTACACATATTTATTTACATTTAGAAGTGTCCCGTTAAAATGCTCCCGGATTGACCAAATCTAGGACATACCAGCTAGAACTCAACCATGGGTGTTTTGCCGCAAGGCACGTGTACTTCGACTCCCTCATTTGTTGCAGCGACGCTGGTTTCCACACTGGGAGCTACGGGGACACGTTCAAGCAAACGCACCAGCACCGACCGACAGCAGGAAATGGAAGTGAAGGCGGTGAAAGTGAAAGAAAGAGTTGCAGGTCCAGCAGATCTGGCCCGCGTGCGTTTCCTCTCCGAGCACACGGGGAAACGGCGTTAGCTTTACAACCTCTCCCTGCCGAGAGCGGCTGAGTCAGCGCTCTGATAGGCTCCCACTTTCTTCCCGACGAACCTCACCGTCACCGTGGCGATGGTGTGCCGGGTGGCAGAACAGGTCTGTTGTCATGCGGCCCGCCGTTCATCAGTACCTTCACCGACGTCACCGTACCCCCATAGGGGATTTAACCCCAAAACACAAAGCCCCTGAGAGAGCCTCACAGCCTTGACTGCAGAAGACCTGCCGTGAGTGAGGAATCCGTCTCGCTGTAAACACTCCCCGGTCCCGTTGACGCATAGACCTCCTGGATGGAGACGCCGGCCTGCGGAGCCAGGAGTCTCAGAGCTATGGATCGGCAGCTTCTCCCCCACCAGCTGCAGGATGAACGCAGCCCAGAGAGGAGCAACGTGCCCGGAGACACTACAGACAGACACTAGGTCCGGTGCCGGTCGGAGCACTTTAAGTCTGTGGATGTGGGGATGGTGATTTATAAAAAGATCCATCCCTTTTCCAGGGGGTGGGGTCATGTGACTGACTGTCCTTCCAGCTTTTAGCTCGGGTCAATACATCACTTTATAAAAGGTCTGTCAACAACCAGAGGGATATGGGAATTCTAGGGCCAAGTCATATGCTGCTCGAGACCTGGTTCACACTTTCAAAACTAGCTCTGATGTTCAGCGAACTTGGAAGATCCCTGGGTTAAATCGATGTGAGAGAAGAGAGACTAAGTATGACAAAGACTAGAACCATAGTGGCCATTCGTCCTTGTCAACTTGCCTTGAAACGAATTTTAAATGCAAACTAGCATTGCTCCGTGCTCTGTGCCCTACTGGGGAAACATACACCATTTCACCACCAGACAAATAGACGGGCAGGCTGACTGATGTTGAATAGTGAGTACATGACAAACAACAAACAGGGAAATCCAGTGCTACATTGTTCCCACAGTGTAGGATATGTGTTTGGCTGAATGTGGTTAAAAGTCATCATAGAAACCAATAGCAATGTCATTGTGCATAGAAACGCTTTTGGTAGAAAGGCGTTAAGTGAAGCTTTAAATGCCACATGCTACGTGCCGTGGTCGACGTTCCTGTCTCCATCTAATATGCATGTGCAGCAGTCTATTGATCCAATTGACATACTCTGTTATCCCTCTGCAATTCCAATATAAAGTAGTTAATTACACAGCTGTCAATGTTTTTCTGCGATCCGCCTGATCACAATTGTTCTGAACAGAATAGTTGCTGCAAGGGCCATTCATCACAACACACAGAGGTGGACCAGGTAACGGTATGAAAGATATTGATCTCATATAGAAGCATTATCGCGTACCTATGATATCAGGGAAAACATAATTCATTTGGATCAATCTCTTTATAAATGATCTGAACACGTGACGTCCAATGTTACGGTTGTGACAGACCAACGGAATAGAAAAAGTTGCATTACAACTCGTCTTGAATTCTCGTTTCCACAGGTATATATCTGCAACCACAATCTTCGTCAACACCTATTTGACGTTATGAGCTGTCAGATATGACCACCAAGCGGGGGACAGGGTGATCTCCTGGCTCCCTGACACGGACGTGTTACCCACCAGAACCACTGCACCGCTTTCCTAGCGCTGTGTGACGTTAGCGATATATGGGTCCAACATGGCGAGCAATGGTTCCGTTATTCCTGTTTGTTAAAGGCTTAGCAAGGGAGGGGGGCCCTGTTGGGAGACCCGAGTGTCTGGCTAGCGGGTAGCTAACCTCCTAGCTGGGTCTACTATGGCCAGGCTACTGGGTCCTAGCAGCGGGACTCGATCAGTACGCGCAAACATGGAGGAGATCCACTCTGAGCAGAGTGTCATTCGAAAATGCATTTACCTGCGCGATCCTTACAAAATAGAGTTTGTGTGTCCGTCCACCCAGCCCCCGCCCTCCTCCGAGTGTGGCTGGTGCCGTTCAGTTTTCCAAAACCGATGCTGAAGGTGTTCAATTACGCCGTCTTCCCTCCTGGACTCAGGACGCTGCCATGTTCCTGATACCAACAGTGTGCCAGGGCGCATGCGCGAGGCCCGTCTGTCATGCGTCTGTCAGCTGATTGGTTTGTCAGGAAGTGGAGCCGGCAAGGGATCTGATCTCGGATCGGCTCTTATTTTAAGACATGCCGATTGTTTATATTGATTAGTTGTCGCGGCGACTGACCCCAAATCAGTGTTATTTTTCATACTGTATATAAGTGGTCAGTGGAGCCATGCTAACAAAAAATGAGCGGTTCAAATGGGCGCACCCCTGCTTTTGCAACATGAGGATAAGGAGGATAATAGACTATCTACTTTATTCACCAGATAATACGTCCTTTAAGAGTATCCTCATATGTTCAGTGAAAACCGACCCGAGTGTTCACGTTAATGGGTCGACGTTATTATCTGATTTAAAATTAATTAAAATATCACATTACAGGAAGACAAAACAAATGTATGCAAAATATCTAATATACTGTTTGAACACTGGTCCTTTTGGCCGTGATTTCCAACGCAACTGATGTATTTTAAGATAACCGCCCAATATACAACATTGTAGGCCTAATACACACATGATTTTATTTAACAACTTTGCATAGTCTGAGTTGACGTGTGCCATTTCAAAAACAGGACAACTGCGTCCTCTGGGGGTGAATCTCCTACACTGCATCAATGCGCCGCTCATCCTAATTCCCAACTTTAAGTGCTGTAGCCTACTTTTTAATGTTACATTTTTGTCAATTTAAATGCTTTGAGGGAATTCAAGATTTCATGAGAAAACTATATTATTCCTGATGAAATGCACATCCAAAATCTTGGATGTGAAATGTATACAATTTTACAATATTTCATTCATAGCCTACTACCAAACCATGACTTGAAGATTAGGCTACACATATATATTATATTCCATAAAAAAGGTGAAAAAGAAAATGAAAGAAAAGATAAGATGTAGTTTACTGATATCTCCACCTCAAAACCATCAATGGATATATTTTCATTTGTGGGAGTGGGAGTCACTTTTTATATTTGTACTTTTGTGGGCAAAGAAATCCATTCAGAATCTAAAGTATAATCCATAATATGCACTTATTCAAGAAAATTGTTGACATATTGAGATGAAAACCGCCGTTAAAAATCTGCATTTATTTGAACCAAAGCAGTGTTGATGGAGGCGCTCGACCCCCAGAGAGTTAAAGATAAAGATGTGACCGCTAGTGATGAAGAGCACATTAGAACAAAACCTTCCACTCTGCTCCGCCCTAAAGCAGCAATAAGCGTAGGTCTATAAATAACAGTTAGTCGCACCTTGGAGAGGGACTCACCGCGATTGAAGATAGAGCGGAAACATCTTGGCCTTTTCTGTTTAACCGAGGATGTGAAAGTCCTGCCCGTGTGTGTGGTGTATGGAGGGTATAGTCACGCTGTGAAACATCTGATTCAGTAGGCTACCATGCGCTGCCCGTTAGTGTAATCCAATCAAAGATAGAGCGTGATGGGGGGGGGGGGGGGGAGGTTTTGTTGGGACACTACTTCTTAAACAAGCGCACCGGGAGGAAAGGAGGAGACGCCACGGACTGCAACTGGACCGCTAGGTTCTTTATTTGGGTCACATGCACTCAGTTCATCTGGACCTCCTGGCGGCTCTGCGCTGTAGTTTTGAAATTCGGAATAATGTTACCATGAAACAAACGTAGCATAATTGGTTTACGTATTTTGGCAAGCTTTGTAGTATTTGGCATGGGGCAAATTAACATTTGAAACATAACATAACATTATCATAGTGTATAGCCTAATAACATTGACCAAATAAACGCGCGCGCGCGTGTGTGTGTGTGTGTGTGTGTGTGTGTGTGTGTGTGTGTGTGTGTGTGTGTGTGTGTGTGTGGTGTTGTGTGTGTGTGTGTGTGTGTGTGTGTGTGTGTGTGTGTGTGTTCATTATAAAAAAGAATTATATTTAATTTCACCGTTTCAATGACCTTCACTGGATCATATAAAACAGTAAGGGCGTGTTCACACTGCCCGTGTGAACACGCCCTTAGGCGCTAACATTTCAGTTCTCAAAAGTGACCTTTGACTAAAATAAAACAAACTCTAAGGTGCATTCTAAAACAAGGATATTAGATTAGAGGCGTCTTGATTAGATTACTGTCATGTTTTTGTCATTGTGTTATCTAACATACAATATCCAACAACTTCACCAGCCAGAATGAATAGGCCTACAGGACTTTGGTTATTATAATGATTATCATTATTATTGATAATAAAACAACATTTCAATACCATTGTAATATCAATTATTATATATTAATGTAAAACATATATTATTATGCTTATTATTTTGAGATGCTGCTCTTTACTTGAAAGGTAGACCTTCAATATTGATTAAAAAAACATTTTGCTACTTTCTATATCTGTTTTAAGTGTAAGTGCGTTTGTTTTGCGGTGTTGACGTGATCCACGTCAAATAGGCCTACTATTTTCTGTCACACTGTTGATAGACTTTTTCTGAATCTGAAGTAGACCTATCAGTACAATATGATGGGCCTACTTCAGGGCTATCAATGTTGGAGTTTAAGCAAATTTTTATAATGGCAAAGAAGAATTTGGCGGTAATTTCGATGTGTCATCACGATGTACATGCGCTGCGTTGTGCGTTAACAAACGGATGGACTACCTGGCGAACGTAGTGCCGCTGAACGCATCCCTGGTAACCAAGGCAATGACGCCACCCCGTAACCAAGGCACGCTCTGAAGACACAACACTGGACAGCACGGCTAGCAAATCTTAGGATAATCTTCTAACATTTCGACCAAGCCACGTATAAGCATTGGACCGATTTAAAATTTAACGCCGTTGTTTCCGAGCTTTCCTCAGGCCATACGTCTAGCCCCTGTTCGGTCTCTCAGACTAAGTTCATAACCTGAATTTCAGTGTTTTGAATACGCTCTACCTGCAAGCTAGCTAACGTTAGTGACATAGCGTCCAACACCATGGTAAGTATCGTCCATCATTCGTGCCCTTCGATATATCTCCTGAGTGCATTGACCTAACCATGGACACACAGACCACTTTTCTAATCATGTCGCTAATCCTCTAACCTTAAATCTCAACAGTTGACATAGTCCACACTTGAAGTAGTGTATGCAGCTTATCTGAACAGGGCCTGCAGCCTGTCGCTGGGAGAGCCCCACTAAGTTCAGCTGGCGCCACTTGTAGCTGCACAGTTCCAATGTGGTTATTGTCACTGTGTTTCTCTTCCTGTGCAGGCTGAATTCGGGTTTAATGAGCACCACCAGAATGAGGTCATCAGTTACATGCGGTTTGCCCGTTCAAAGAGAGTCCTGAGGCTGAAGACCATTGACACTTGTTTTGAAGAACTCAAAGACAGCAGGTGCTTTATAGGTCAAATGCCAATGGATATTATCCTCAATATATTGGGTTTATATCGTTTCAATCAGTGCTGTTACCCAATGGGTCATGTATGTGTATGCATGTGTTCTATCTGTGTCTATATTTGACTGTTTGTGTTGTGTGTGTGTGTGTGTGTGTGTGTGTGTGTGTGTGTGTGTGTGTGTGTGTGTGTGTGTGTGTGTGTGTGTGTGTGTGTGTGTGGCAATTTGGCCTGTATTGCTGTCTGTTTGTGAATGTATGTTGTATGTCTGTGCATTGTGTGCCTGTGTATATCGGATGTGTTGGGTTGGGTGCATGCGTGTATTGTGTACTGCAGGCTGGTGGAGGAGACGTTCACGGTGGATGAGGTGCGGGAGATGCTGGAAGGTCTGCAGGCGGTGGTGGGGGGGGAGGTGGAGACGGAGCTGATCAACACGGCCCACACTAACGTGCTGCTGCTCCGCCAGCTCTTCTCCCAGGCTGACAAGTTCTTCCTGCGACTGCAGACAGACATCTCCGAACTGGAGAACAGGTGGGAGCTTGGATCGAATAAGGATGCATGTTGCTCGCTAACTGGAGGTTATTAACAACTGGAGAATAGGTGGAGTGCGTGAACGGCTTGAAGCATGCTAGATGTTCTGATGACTCCCTGAGAGGGATTTTGTCTAGCTAGCTAGGTGGATGTTTTTAATTCAGTAGGTGGGGTCGCCATTATCTGCCCCTGAAACCAGCTGGAGCGAAGCAGAAGAGGTAGTGCAACATAGACCGCAACGTGAACAGGCCTAGTTCTTACCCTCAAACTTCCCTAACATCTTTTCCTCTCCACCCTCCCCCACCTCCTTACCCACCTCCTCCTCTGCGGACCCTCACCTCCTCCCTGCACCCTTTTCCTCCTCCTCCCCCACCTACCCCTCTTCTTCCTCCTCCTCCTCCTCGTCCGTACCCTTCTCCTTCTTCTCCTCCTCGTCCACACTCTTCTCCTCCATCTCCAGCCCCCCCCCCCCCCCCCCCCCCCCCACCCCCCTCCCCTTGCCACCCTGCCTTGAGCGTAGCGGCAGCTGCATATAACCCTGAGAACAGTAGCTGTGAGAAAGTGTCTTTGGTTGCGGAACCTCTGTGCTGCCATGGGTGTGTTGTCACAGAGGCCGTGCGTACGCCCCTCACCACAGAGCTACGTGCGGTGAGCACCGTTTTGGGACCACATAAAGCTCAACACGGACCTGCTGCCTTCACCACAAGGGTCGGCCCGTGTTCGTAGTTTCAAACTGTCACTGTGCATGGAATGGATGCTGCCTTGTTGTTTCCTCCCTCGGGGGTACGTGGGACTCCCCGCGGTGAAGTCATGGGTTTGGAGAGGTCACAGAAGGGCACCTGATGAGGTTCCCTCGTACAGAACTAGCTAGATATACATTTTTACTGTTTATAGTTGAACCTATTCAACACACTGGCCTGGAGTACAACTTCATATTGAATTGGTGAATTGTTGCTGCTTATATGCTACTTCTATGCCTTATATAACTCACCTTAACCTTAACTCCTTCTCTAAACACCTTAAACAATTCACTTCAAGATAAGATAAGATAAGATAGACACTTTATTGATCCCTTGGGAATGCTCCTTTAGGGAAATTCAACGTAACTAACCCAAACTTTAGCCCTATTTGGCCTTACATACCTAACTCGAACTAACTGTCAACTAACTGTAAATCTTTATCCAAGTAACGGTAGGTAGCGTTACCTAACCAACCCTATCTAGCCGTACTTAACTAACATTAACCTAACCATGCCAATTTATCAAACCCCTTACCCAACCAACCCCTCACCGGATTTACTGTAACTCAACCTATCTAACCCTAAGCCTTTACCCAAATAACCTTTTATAACTTAATCATCCCTTGCCACACTTGCCCTACCCCAAGTATTTCGGATCGTTATATTTCTCTATCCAAAGGACATTGTAAAGAACATCAAACCCAAAAAACATGATGTAAATGGTACATTTACATCAGTGGTTATAATTGCTGACAGGTTTAAGAGGAAGTCCTCCTTAAATGACTAAATTGTTCTCACGTTGTTCTTTCTCCAGGGAGCTGCTCGAGAAGGTTGCTGAGTTTGAGAAGACTGACTTTAAAACCACTAACAAGGTGTGTACCTCACCCCCACACACGTGCACACACACACACGCACGCACGCAGACACACCCAGACGCATGCACTTACACACGTACACACAGAAAGAAATAAGAAGAAACGCAAGCAAACATCACATAAAAAGAGACAAATCCAATCCTCCAATAGGACACAAGACATTACAGTATAAGGGCTGACTGTAATAAATATAACGTAATAACCTATTATGTATTTATTCTTATTGCATGTTATTTATCACCAAGGTGAACCAGGAGAGCAGTAAACCAAGGCTAGTGCCTCTTAATGAAGGTGGGGTGTCAGAGCTTCTGAACAAGGTAAACCCTGACCCCCGCAAACTCTGGTTCAGAGTCTGGTTCACCTTCATATTCCAAATCATATCAACGCAGCGTAATGCAACACCTGTCTTCCTACCACGCTCTCCAGGAGATCACAAGACTACAGGAGGAAAACGAGAAGCTGAAATCCAGACTGCGGAACCTGGAGTCCCAGGTGGATCCACACTTTGACTACTCCTTGCTTGTTTGTCCTTTTAGCAATCAATTAGACCTATTGAGCCGAATGACAGCAAGCTGTTAGATAGGGGATAGGGGTGGGGCTGCATCCTGCTGCAGGATGCTGACAGGTAGAATGCAGACTCTGGGGTTCTTTTAGCCACTCCATCCACTGTAATATCCCCGTGTACCCCATTAAAGTTAGAATACACTCCCAGTGTTACTGCTTTGATGATAATTCAGTGCTGTGCGTTGTGTGTTCCAGGCCATGAATGTGTTGGATGAGAAGACGAGGGCCGAGCGAGCTCTGAAAGACCTGCAGAAGGTCCAGGGAGACCAGCAGGTACCCGTCCTCCTCTCCTCTCAGTCCTGCCTCCTCCCTCCCTCTATGTTTTACATTCTCTGTCCTCCAAGCTGTTCTTTCCTTTGCTAGGCTTTACATTTCCTGCTTTTCCAAACGGTTTCTCTCCTTCGTTTTCTTTACATGCTATCTCCTACCAATGTTTTTGCGACGGTATAAGCCATCGCTAGTTGATTGGCCAGCTTTTATTTTTGTTTGTGTGTTTTTAAGGTTGAATTTTGCTTTAACGTTTAGCACCAAGATGGCCGCTAGGTTAACAAGGCCCGTGCTCTGCTTGAGACAGAGCATAAAAATAACCGGCCGTGTTCCCCTCCCCCGCCACCAGGGGGCGGCGCGGGAGCAGGATCTGAGCAGCCTGGAGAGCACGGTGGCGGCCCTGAAGGAGGACCACGAGCGCACGCTCAACGTGAACGCCGCCTCTCAGAAGGACCTGCAGCAGAACCTGGTGTCGGCCAAACACGACCTGCTGCGCGTCCAGGAGCAGCTCGCCATGGCCGAGAAGGTCTGACCACCGACCCCCCCGCTACCTGACCCTCCAACCCCACTGACCCTCCAACCCCACTGACCCTCCAACCCCACTGACCCTTTAACAGCCTCTGCCCCATTAACATATGTTCGTAGATGCCGTGCTGGCATTATGATGTACGTATACGCCAATTCTGCTCAATCCACGATCTATGTAGACTGAGCAGAATAGTATTCTATTAATTAGTTATTATATGTGATATATAAAATGTTTATAACATGACATGCTGTAATATGAATACAAATATGATTCATTGAGTTCATCAGTTGAGAAATGTCACGATTATATAGCTTTTTATCCAGGAAAACCGTATAGCTCCCCCTTTTACTTGCCCGCCTTTCCAATACGGCGAGGGACGTCAACGTACCCAAAGATCAATGTGGCGTCTATGTATGCGTGTCTATACCTTAACCCTACACCCCACTCCCTTACCTGGTCCATCCCGATCTTTAGACCTTATCCTCCATCCCCAAATTTCCAGACGCTAACCCTCCTCCACTTACGTTGCACCCCTAACAATCCCCCCCCCTGAGTCGGATGAGACCTTAAACTGAGGTCCCTGTGGTCACAATATCCCCTGAAACTCATCGCATCGCAAGTATGGGTGCTACTGCCAACCCCGGTGTCCTGGCCAATAGTGCAGTTACATCATTCCTTACCTCTCTACTTTGATAGCCAGTGTGTTGGGCATTATGGTGCATATTGGCATGCATTACCAGTGTGTAATGATTGGTTATAAGGACACATGTGAGAAATGCTACATCTTTGTATTTTTTGAAGGACAAATCTTATTTAGGAAATTATTCAACTAATAAAGTATGTATAAATGCTAGTGCATTGCTAAAACTGTCAGTGTGTTTGTGTGTTCAGGAGCTGGACAAGAAGTTCCAGCAGACTGCCGCCTACCGCAACATGAAGGAGATCCTGACCAAGAAGAACGAGCAGATCAAAGAGATCAGGAAACGACTGCAGAGGTACGAGGGCCAATCAGATGCAGCCATACCTGAACCTGACACGGAAACTGCTACAGCCTAGCTAGCATGACGCCAATATCGTGCAAGATCGCTAGGTTGTGCATGGTCATCTTTGTCTCTGTCTGTGTGTCGTAAAGGTACGAGGCAGACGAATGAGATGCTGTTCCCCCCCCACTACGCAACCGACGTAGTACAACAACGGAGAACGATGAAGGCGAGCGAGGACCGATTTTTCTTTGATAAATGTCCTTACCACGTCGGAACGTCTTAAAGACACGCCCCCACCTGACCCCGCACCTCGCCACGCAGAGACCCAATGAGATAAAAAGAGAGAGCGATCCTCAACATCATTTCTATTTTGTCATGCTTTTACCTAGAATTCTGTAGGCTTCAGTATAGAGAATCTCACGTGGGTTCGGTTTGGGTTGGGCGTAGGCTAGCTTTAACCAGGTCTATTGGTAGAAGTAATAAAATGAAAACCCGGCAATCCCCTGATTGAGATCCTTCCTCCTAGTGTTGGGTTAGAATAAATCTCCTTGTTCCAGATTCCTTCTTAGTTCCCATTCCCGCCACAAGTACACATGCCCCCATCAGTGGTCTATGCAAATAACCCTTTCCTTTGTCATCTCCCTGGTCTTCATCTGGATTATTCTAGATTAGTAATCCAGATATTAATCCACATCGTTTTGTCCTTTTGAAGGAGGCCTTTGTGTGTTTTATGTGTCTGTGTGATAGGTCTTAAGGGTGTAGAGGGGGATAGTTCACCCTCTCACCATTAGGGGGTGGCATTACTGCCTGTACTGCTATAACGAATGCGTTCAGATATCAGATTTGCATTTCGAATCAAACCCATATTCTATCTCTTCTATAACAGACTCCGGTACAAAACGTTTAGCTTCATATAATAGAGTCCATCTAGAGAGCTTTTTCAACAGTGGTGTTACAGCTACTATTTGGATGTATCCATGAAATGTTTACTTTGATTTCTTACATTTTTATTTTATGCTCTTCTCTATATTGCATTGTATATCATTATAAAAATCGACGTAAGGAACAATAATGATCCTGAAAGTTCGAACTTCAACGTTACCTAGAAGTTAGGAGTGCATATGATATTTTTATCCCAAAAAAATGTATCTTGTTATTCGAAAGTGAGGTATTTCACCTGATGATGTAATGCTCTTGTGGAGTGTGATACATCCTAGATGTTTTATTTATTTGTATCATCTGAAATCTAGGCTAACCAAGGCTGTAACCAAATTGGGGAGCAAAATAATTTCAATCAACTAAGTGATGTTGTGTTTTGTCCATTTATTTACTTCATTATTGTGTGCAAATTATTCTTGCAGATCATTTGTCATACAAGTTAAAGTAATGAAAATAATAATAAACCTTTGGGATCTCTTGAGAGTATATTTGAAACACAACGCATGTTGAATAGGTTCATGTTCATCCAAAATTAACTGCCATAAAACCATGCAAGACACAAACAAGTGAATAATCGTTTCTTGATTTTGCATAGATGAATCACATTCTTATCTCTTATCTCTTATCTTATCTGATGAAGAGGAATGAACCTGGTGTGATCAACTGTCAAATCCTCTCTCTCTCAAGCTCTGTTGTTGGGGGGAAATCTCTCTCTCTCTCTCTCTCTCTCTCTCTCTCTCTCTCTCTCTCTCTCTCTCTCTCTCTCTCTCTTCTCTCTCTCTCTCTCTCTCTCTCTCTCTCTCTCTCTCCTCTCTCTTCTCTCTTCTCTCTCTCTCTCTCTCTCTCTCTCTCTCTCTCTCTCTCTCTCTCTCTGTAACAGAGGTCCTTGGAGTAGTATCAACCTTACTCTTTGACGTGTTGTGACATTACTGCAAGGCGAGAGCAGAACTGAGAGAGAGGCCTCTTCCTCAGTGGGCTGCAGGGGTTCCAGGTGTGAGTTCTTGATTAGACTACTTACCTGACTGTTGTACATCTGCAAGCAGAGCAACTGAGAGAGAGGCCTCTTCCTCAGTGGGCTGCAGGGGTTCCAGGTGTGAGTTCTTGATTAGACACTGAATGCCCAATGAGACAATACTCCGGGGCCTCCGTTTGAAACACAGCAAACCGAGAAACACAACCAGGAAATCATCTCCCATCCTCTCAGTTTTTGCAGCGCGAAGCCCTGACAGCAGAGCAACGCCAAAGCACAACCTGAGAGGAAAACACCTTTCTGCCTGTTTGCATGCTCCTTTAAAAGGAATCATGCAGGAATAAAGGCTCTAATGTTAAAGGCTCTAATGCCTTGTTAGCAGTTCTCATGCCATATTCGTGGTTTAATTGCGTTGTTGCCTAATTAAAGGTTCTAAAGCCTCGTTAAAGACTCATGTCTCATTAAAAGTTGACGTGTCTCGTTAAAGATTCTCATGCCTTGTTAAAGGACTTCACTGCCTTATTAGAGGTTCTAAAGCCTTGTTAAAGACTCTCATGCCCCCTTCAAGGTTCTAATACCTTGTTCAAAATTGTCTTGTCCTGTTTATGATTCCAATGGCTCATTAAAGATTCTAATGCATTGTTAAAAGTTTTCATATTTGGTCAAAGATATCCATGCTTGTTGAAGGATCTCATTTTTCCTTCAGATTCTAATGCCATGTTAAAGGTTTTAAAGCATTTTTAAATATTATAAAGCTATTTCAAAGGTTCTACAGCCTTGTTAATGGTGCTCATGTCTCATTAAAGTTTTCTTTTCTCGTTAAATATTGAAATGCCCTTTGCAAGGTTTTAATGCCTCATTTAAGGTTCTAATGCCTTGTTAAGGTTTACAAGCCTTGTTATAGGTTCTCACTCCACATTCAGGTTAACTATTATACCTCATCAAACGTTATCATGCCCATCAACGGTAATCATTGGTTTTGGCATTGAAGCCATTTCAGTAGGTTGGTGTAGGAGAGGTAGTGGTTTTAAGGAACCCTGAGTCTGTTCTTTGTATCCCGTCAAGCATCCTCTGGTTTCACGAAACCAGGACCAAATCATGAGTTTATAATAAACAAGTCAGGTTTTATGATCTTACTGAGTATCTTGGCTTGGGGAAGGCAGTATAGGCATTTGGTGATAGCAGATGTGGTTTTATGGCTTAACTGAGTTCCTAGGCTTAGACCTATGAACTGAGTTCATAGGTCTAATTGGTGAGGTTATGTGGCATTCCAGTGATGGCATGAAGGACAATATATTCAACGGAGTGCAGTGAGTTCTTTCATCAAATAGCGGTATTTTAGAGATCTCAACCCACAGCTGTGTTTGGAGATGACATTTCCAATAAGGTCCGCTAATGGTCCTGCCACTCCAACCGGCGAGGCGTTCAGCTAAACCCTGGCAAGGGAGTATCAACTCAGACAGTAACACTCACGCTAGACGTCAACGTAAACACAAAGCTCTCTCGCCATCTATACCGCTAACGGTGTGCAAAAGAAGCGAGTAATGGGATGGTTTCTGATTTCGGGCATCACTCGTCCGTGGTGCTAAGTGCTCCACCTGTGTGCACAGTCGTCATTTAATCGCCCAGAGCACCCGTGCGGGCACATTGTTTGTGTTCTGCTGTCAGTGTGTCTTTAGTTTGCTTTAGTCAGAGTGAGAGATGTATCGTCATCTACAATGGCATACAGCCGCCCCCCACCCATAGTGAAGCAAAGAGGGGCACGTAGATCTGTGAAAGATGAAGCCAGCTGTGTTTTGGTCACGGTTTCCTGTGATGCGAGTCTTAGCAAAGACATGGCTAGGGCACGACACTAGAAGATGCTTTATACACGTAGCACTGTGGTTACAGAGAAACCATAAATACAGGAGAGGATGAGGTTCTGTCACAACCTGCCATTCGCTGAAACCAGAGCTGAACAACACAAACTGTATTTGGTCGCTGGTCGGGTGAGTAGCCTACTTTTTGGTTAATTTTGGTTAGACCATTTTGGAGTTTATAAGAGGTTTGTAAGACGTGTCACAGAGTAAATATATGGATTCAATTTTGTGAGAATGTTACTTGCATATTTTCTAGTTTATAAGAGGTTTGTAAGACATGTCACAGAGTAAATATATGGATTCGATTTTGTGAGAATGTTTTAAATACTTGCATATTTTCTCCTGTTCAGTTAAAATGGAAACCGAATCTACAACCTTTTTCACCACCGAGATAGACTCTGTAAGTACTGCCATCAAATGAGAACTATTACAACAAATAAGTTTTGCACCCTCAAAAAGGTATTATCACATCCAATAATTTTTCTTGCATCAATAAATTGTTTACCTTAAAATTAGTGCTATGAATCAAATAGTAACAAGTACTATTATATCCTTATTGCAACAAATAAGTAAATATTTGATAATCACATTATCAAATATTTACAAATATTTAATCAAATATTATTTTTAATACAGCCTTGGAGTCCATGTAAAGGTATTTTACACAATACACAATATTTTTTATTGATACTTGTTAAACTGTGTTGTATTCGTGCTGTAGGGCAGTAGCCTACAGAAGTGGTTTTAAATAGATGTTCTGCTTGTGTGGGTGAGAAAAAGCTGTTAACCGTATCCTTAAGAGTTCAGTAGTGCATGCTGCACTCTCAATATTTTCTGACAATGCTTTCTGTATACTCTCAGTGGATTATAAATTCACTGAAGATATATAGTCTACATTCAATAAGATGTCTGTATTTGTCTGCTTTTGTCATGCAACCAACCGACCAACCAAACAACATAGCAGTGAAAATAATAACAGTATATATTAATAAAAGTCATTCAGAAACAATACATAATGGTCTGTAGCTGTCCTCACCCTGTCCCAACTGCATCAGAATTTCAGTTTCTAAATTCAGTAGCTAAGCCCAGAGAAGAAGAGACAGGGAAAGGAGATGGAGGGCCACTCTTTAACACAGAGAGGGGACCTTTATTGTCCCATATGGAACAGTTGCTTCTCAGATCCAAAATGGAGTCTCCAGCTGTTGCTGTTGCAGTCTCTGACAGCACGTAATCTACTGGCCCCAATCTAACCTTTAGTGCTGAGCCAAACTGCTAGTGCTGGGCTAACCACTAGATTGTTATCTGTCTCACATCCGTATCAAAACATTTTCTCACACACACACACACACACACACACACACACACACACACACACACACACACACACACACACACACACACACACACACACACACACACACACACACACACACACACACACACACACACAGAAACTCAATTCACACAGTCACACAAAACCCAATGCAAAATACAAGGAAAGTCAAAAACACAAGTGAGACTAACAAGACACATTATTGTATTAGAATTGCTATCGTACTCATAAGCTATGACAAATAAAAATAGAGGAACATAGAACCACACACACACACACACACACACACACACACACACACACACACACACACACACACACACACACACACACACACACACACACACACACACACACACACACACACACACACACACACACACACAAAACACCACCTCAGCAAAACTTTTTCGCTTCTGTGAGTTGCGTTTGTGGTGGACTAAAGATGGGCCAGGGCAGGGATATGTACTGTCTGACAGGTTGTGTCCAATGAGCCTGTGGACACCTGACACATTCATCAATAGCTCCTCCAATTTGCACGTTTGTATCCTTTGGTTGCTCTCAGTCTCACTTGGGCGCCTGTCTGAATCAAGGGCTGATAAAGGAGTCAGTGTAAACCACGCCATCTCAACACAGGCTCTTGTTCTCCTGGTTCTCCCCAGGACACGGGCTCCGGTTACTCTGATGACTTCGACTTCGGCGGGGCGGTCTGTAGCAAGGGCTGGGTGCGGGACTTCAGCCGCAGCTACGAGCCCACTCTGTTCCTGCTCATCTTCATCCTGGGAACGGTGGGGAACCTGCTCGTGGTGCTCCTCTACACGATGATCCGCCACCGTCTGAAGACCATGACAGACGTGTACCTGCTGAACCTGGCCGTGGCCGACCTGCTGTTCCTCGCCACGCTGCCCTTCTGGGCGGTGAACGCCCTGCAAGGCTGGGCGTTCGGGAGCCACACCACCGGGCTGTGCAAGGCCGTGGTGGTCGTGTATACAAGCTCAATTTCTTCTTCAGCAGCATGCTTCTGCTCGCCTGCATCAGCGTGGACCGCTACGTGGCCATCGTGCAGGTGACCCGGGCTCACAACCTGCGGCGGGAGCGGAGGATGCTGTACAGCAGAGTGGCCTGCCTGGGCGTGTGGCTGATGTCCTGCTTGCTGGCCGTCCCCGACGTGCTGTTCGCCAAGGTACCAGTCCGCTTTGTACCACAATTCGTCAGGCTCCATTTGTAGATGGGATTTTAGAGCTACGGTTTTGAGCTGCAGCTGATCGTATTGGAGTTCTTGCTACAGCTAGGTAATGCGGAGTGCACACACAAACTATTCCAGTGTCCAGTGGGAGGGACAGCAAAAAGGTCCTGGCCGGAAACCAACAGCTTTAGACAAATGTATGAATAGATTTAAAATCAAACCTGTGTAGCCTGGCAACGTTAGAAACATTTCGTTAAAATTGTCTTCTGAAATCTTGTGACTCTCGACGTGAGTTTCGCTCCAATTCAGGATGAAAATCTCTGTAGCAAAACAGGAAACCACGTGTAAGTCTCCCTCTCGCACTACCTCACCTTATACACATGGCTCCTGCACTGTTTCCGGTGCAGTAGTTGCGTGCATTCAGATATGGAACCTAACTAGCATATTAACCAGGATACTAACCAGGGGCCTCATTACAGAAACTTCCTCACTCTGAAATCCTATCCTATCTTGAGATAGAAAGGCATTTAGGGGTTTTGATATTACAGACGGAGGATTCCTAACTTAAGTTAGGAAGAAATCCTATCTTATCTTTAGATAGGAATTTAGCCATTACAGAACTATCCTAAGTTAGGAATTTCTTAAGTTAGGATCCCTAAGTTAGGTGGCCATTCACCCCTTCCTAAATTCAAAATAACTGTCAATAACAGAAGAAAATGGCAGCAGCACTGCTAAGTAGGTCTGTATGACAATGAAGACGAGGAACATCACAACAGAAATGTGATGGCTGAAATTCTACTGAGACCGCATAATGATTTGTTACATTTGTATTTTAAATTCATTTTATCGCCTGCAAAGACATTTAAGTTTGAATTTGGTGGAAGAATTACTTTACTACTACCTCTTCTTGTTCTCTGTACCGCCATGACCGTAGTACTAGTGCTACTAGCTTGCCGTCATTAACAAAGATCCTCAACAGTCTCTGTTAATGTTAAAAGTAACTCATTCTATCAATCTCATGCACACTCTTGAGTGCAGAAACAGGCATAACCTGACGATTGCCGATCGAAAAATCTGATTGAAAGAAGGATAAGTTAGGATTACCTAAATTAAGATAAAATAGGAGCCCAAAAATAAGATAGGAAACGGCCAACAGGTTAGGGACTGCTTCTGTAGTAGGAAATTAGGATTTTTCCTATCTTTGAGTCCCTAACTTAAGTTAGGATGAGAAGTTATGATTTTTTTCTGTGATGAGGCCCCAGGCCATCAACCAGGATATTAACAAGGCTATTAACCAGGCTATTAACCAGAATATTAACTAGCATATTAACCAGGATATTAACCAGGCTATCAAGCAGGATATTAACCAGGATATTAACTAGCATGTTAACCAGGCTATTAACCAGAATATTAACTAGCATATTAACCAGGCTATCAAGCAGGATATTAACCAGGATATTAACCAGGCTATTAACAGGGCTATATTAACCAGGTCATTAACCGGGATATTGACCAGGATACCGTTCTGTACATGACTCATGTTTCAGTCGAGGATCACCCCGGGGGGGGAGACGGTCTGTGACCTGCTGCCCGGGACAGAGACCCAGACCAAGGTGCTGGTCCTGTCCCTGCAGGTCTGCGTGGGCTTCCTGCTGCCCCTGGTGGTCATGACTGCCTGCTACTCCCTCATCCTGCGGGCGCTGCTGCAGTCGCGCAGCTTCCACAAGCACAAGGCGCTGCGCGTCATCCTGGCGGTGGTGGCAGTGTTTGTCCTCTCCCAGCTGCCGTACAACGGCCACCTGATCATGCGGGCGTCGCAGTTCGGCAACGGCAGCATCACGGACTGCAGCGTGGAGACGCGCATGGACGTGTTCGGCCAGGTGGCCAAGGGCCTGGCCTACATGCATGCCTGCCTCAACCCCTTCCTCTACGTGTTCGTGGGTGTGCGCTTCCGCAGGGACCTGCTTGGGGTGCTGAAGTCGTGCGCGGGGCGACTGGGCCCAGGGCATGGGAAGGTGCCGTCGGTTTCCAAGCGACCGTCTGTGATGTCCGACACGGAGACAACCGCCGCTCTCTCCTTGTAGAGATCCCCCCCTGACCCCTCTTCTTGTAGATACACCCCCCTCCGCTTGTAGAACCCCCTCTCTCCTTGTGGAGCCCCCCCCTCTCCTTGTAGAGCCCCCCTCTCCTTGTAGAGGCCCCCCCCTCTCCTTGTAGAGGCCCCCCCCTCTCCTTGTAGAGGCCCCCCCTCTCCCTTTGTAGAGGCCCCCCCCCTCTCCTTGTAGACCCCCCCCCCCCTTTGTAGAGCATCTCCCGTTCAAACGTCAACTCTGATTTGAGCTGTACATTACTGTAAATACTCTGGATTTTTTTTTACTGCTGTAAACTAAGTAAATATCCTAAAACTAAAGAGTTTTGGGATATTGTCTGACTTATATGGACACAAATAAGGTATTTTTTCTTTTGAGTATCAATAAAAGTTATGAAATGTTTTCTATCGACCTGTAAATGGGAACTCAATTATTGTCTATTGTGTATTTAAACGGTTTATGAACCAGCAGAGCGAACAGGAAGTGGGCCAGAGCAGAAGGGGTATGAATGAACTCTTGAGCAGGGGGAGCGTGAGAAGGTGGAGAAGCACCCAGGTCTGAGCCGGCGTAACGAACATCTTGCGGTCCCACTCCGGAGCATGTGGTGAAAGCGAGTCTGTCTGTGACGCTTCGTGTCTGTCTGTCTGTATGTTTGTCTGTCGGTGAACCCTGGCACACATTTGTCGACACAACGACGGTGTTGGTGCGTTGATTGATGGTTCCCTGCAGTGGCCGAACAGGAATGAATCGGCAGTTTCGAGTGGCAAGAAGAGAGAGAGAGACAGAGAGAGAGAAAGCGTGAGTGTGTGTTGTGAGAGAGTATAAAAGCGCGCGCGTGTGTGAGAGAGAGAGATGTGTATGTGCGTGTTAGGGAGAGAGACTGAAAGAGCATGAATGTCTCATTTGAATTCACTGCAAAACACACGCACCTTCCAGGATTGCAACACCAGCTGGTCTTTCATCTTTCAGTATTCACCTGAAACGAAAAGTTCTGCTGTAAGTCATACCAAATACATGGAAACATTGCACCACTCTTCTGTTCCCAGCTATCCTGCGCTTGACTATGAATCTGACCTGTGTAATTTACCTCAAAGTCCCTTGAATACATTGATTGTTTGAACCTCCCTGGGATGAATACATATAAACAGTGAATAAGGGTGGGTGGCTGGGTGTCTCAGCCTAGAGGTTAAAGGCTTGAACCATACACAGTGAAGAAAATAAGTATTTGAACACCCTGCTACTTTGCAAGTTCTCCCACTTAGAAACCATGGAGGGGTCTGAAAAATCCAGAAATCACAATCTATGATTAACAATTTATTCGTGTGATACAGCTGAAAATAAGTATTTGAACACCAACGTTAATATTTGGTAGAGTAGCCTTTGTTTGCAATTACAGAGGTTAAACGTTTCCTGTAGTTCTTCACCAGGTTTGCGCAGACTGCAGGAGGGATTTTGGCCCACTCCTCTACACAGATCTTCTCTAGATCAGTCAGGTTTCTGGGCTGTCGCTGAGAAACATGGAGTTTCAGCTCCCTCCAAAGATTTTCAATTGGATTTAGGTCTGGAGACTGGCTAGGCCACTCCAGAACCTTGATATGCTTCTTATGAAGCCACTCCTTGGTTTTCCTGGCTGTGTGCTTTGGGTCATTGTCATGTTGGAAGATCCAGCCACGACTCCTCTTTAATGATCTGACTGAGGGAAAGAGGTTGTTCCCCAAAATCTCACAATACATGGCTGCAGTCATCCTCTCTTTAATACAGTACAGTCGTCCTGTCCCATGAGCAGAAAAACACCCCCAAAGCATGATGCTACCACCCCCATGCTTCACAGTAGAGATGGTGTTCTTGGGATGGTACGCATCATTCTTCTACCTCCAAACACGCTTAGTGGAATTATGACCAAAAAGGTCCATTTTGGTCTCATCTGACCACAAAACTCTCTCCCATGACTCCTCTGGATCATCCAAATGGTCATTGGCAAACTTAAGACGGGCCTTAACATGTACTGGTTCCAGCAGGGGAACCTTCCATACCATGCATGATTTCAAACCATGACGTCTTAGTGTATTACCAACAGTGACCATGGAAACGGTGGTCCCAGCTCTTTTCAGGTCATTGACCAAGTCCTGCCGTGTAGTTCTGGGCTGATTCCTCACCTTTCTTAGCATCATTGAGACCCCACGAGGTGATATCTTGCATGGGGCTCCACTCCGATTGAGATTGACCGTCATGTTTAGCTTCTTCCATTTTCTAATGATTGCTCCAACAGTGAACCTTTTTTCACCAAGCTGCTTGGCAATTTCTCCGTAGCCCTTTCCAGCCTTGTGGAGTTGTACAATTTTGTCTCTGGTGTCTTAGGACAGCTCTTTGCTCTTAGCCATGATGAATGTTTGGGTCTTACTGATTGTATGGGGTGGACAGGTGTCTTTATGCAGCTAACGACCTCACACAGGTGCATCTGATTCAGGATAATACAGTGGAGTGGAGGAGGACTTTTAAAGGCGGACTAACAGGTCTTTGAGGGTCAAAATTCTAGCTGATAGACAGGTGTTCAAATACTTATTTTCAGCTGTATCACACGAATAAATTGTTAAAAAAAATCATAGATTGTGATTTCTGGATTTTTCTTTTTAGATTATCTCTCACACAGTGGACATGCACCTACAATGAAAATTTCAGACCCCTCCATGATTTCTAAGTGGGAGAACTTGCAAAATAGCAGGGTGTTCAAATACTTATTTTCTTCACTGTATATCTTATGCCAATACCTAGCGTTGCTCGCTTTTCCGAGACTTTAGTATCAGCTAGTCGAATGGTCGATTCTGAATTCAGACAAAAACCCACTTGGACCGCCTGAGACTGAGCTTGGTGTGGCGCTGTCGTTCTGCTTGTTTGTTTGTTTCTCGAAAACAAGAAGGAGGCGCTGGGTTCGAAATTGTAACATTGCATTAACATTTCAAACCCAGCGCAGGCTCTGCAGTTACGTTTCTCTGGAACAGTCCCGGAGTAATGTGTGAGAGCCATTTGTGTTCCAGACGTGCTGCGTGGATGGTGAATCTCTTCTGGTGCCAGGGGTTGTTGTTTGAGAGAAATAGGATAATGGTATTTAAATATGTTGTTTGTTTGTTTGTTGTTTTATCTGAACTCCTCGTTGCTGGAGACCTTGTTTTTGTGTGTGTGTGTGTGTGTGTGTGTGTGTGTGTGTGTGTGTGTGTGTGTGTGTGTGTGTGTGTGTGTGTGTGTGTGTGTGTGTGTGTGTGTGTGTGTGTGTGTGTGTGTGTGTGTGTGTGTGTGTGTGTGTGTGTGTGTGTAAGAAAGATGGCATGCATTCATTCATTGCATGTGAGTAGTGTGTGAGAGAGATTGTGAAAGACAGTGTTTGTGTGTGCTCCTATCAAAAATATTTATTGTGATCTCTTTCCTCTTATATCTAAAGAATATCAAATTAAAATGGAAAGATTTGTATATAACATATATGTATATATACATATATGTTATATACAAATCTTTCCATTTTAATTCAGCTCTTTCAGATATATCTGAAAGAGCTGTGGGTGCTCAGAACAGATTAATTTGTAGAAACAAATGGCATGTTGATGAGAAAGCTGAGGTGGTTCTCGACTGCAGACGAGACCACAGAGCCATTACTTTCCATCTTATGTGTACTCCTGCTCTCACGAAAGGAAACTGCCACCTTTGTTCGACAACAACAACCGCTTCCCTCACTCACCAGCCGTGCCTTGCTGCGAACATCTCACCCCTGCAGACCCGTTGCATTACAAATGTGGACCGTTAACTCTGTTTGCTACTCCAATCAGTTATCAGATTAAAGGTAAATTAGCGTAGCTTGGCGTCCCGCTAAGTATGGGAGTCAATATGACACAGAGAAACTGAATTGCACTAACAATGTTTTATAGAGGCACCCTATCTCAACAAAAAAAAAGTTTAAATAGAAAATACAAACTTTAACCAGTTTTCAAGGATAAATCCATTACGGAATCATCCATTCTACAAGTCAAAGATATGTCTGCTTCTTGCCTCTAAAGGCAATAAATAAAATATGAACCACTGATTTACTGGGCTTTTACCGTATCAACTTCAAAAATAGAGACCTAAGCTCAGACAGCGCAGGAAGATGCTTAAATTGTATCAAATAATGTTCATAAACTCAAAGGGAGCATCTTGATTGATTGATTGATTGGTTGATTGATGGTCTTTATTTCGAACATGTAAGCAATAAAAACAAAGTTCAAATGGTAGCAGATGAATAAGTAATACAAAAGCAGAAACAGACATAGGCCTACTTGCTCACGTGCTCGAAAGGGGGTAGGTGCGTCTTTATTTTGCATTTGTCTTATTTGTAATCTCCAGGCCACTAAAGAAGAAACAACGCCTTCTGTTGTGAGTAACCTGTTCAACCACCAGATGGCGGTAGTGCCCAGGCAGAGCCAGCCGCTCAGCCGTTCGATACGTTACTCTATAAAGTTGAGGTCGAAGCGTAATTATAATAGACATAACACCATCTAGCGGCGGTCATGTGCATCATATAGACAGCGTGTACAAACATACAGAAAAATAGATTACTATTTTCTTGGATGCAAAGTGAGACCCGAAGGGAAGTTAAGCTAGGAAGCGTATTCAATTTGTCTTGTTATTCTGAGACTCCGAAGGACTTTGCTAATTGCAACAGACAAGAGTGGGGATGGGGGGAGTAAGGGGGGGGGGGCAGGGAAGAGGTCGTCTGAGAGCTCTGCTGGAGAATCACAAGTGGAACAGCACCTGTGGTGTTCCACCCAGCCATCCATCTCTCTGCACAGGGGATTAACAGGGCTGTTTGGGAGTTTGGGGAAGTGTGTGTGTGTGTGTGTGTGTGTGTGTGTGTGTGTGTGTGTGTGTGTGTGTGTGTGTGTGTGTGTGTGTGTGTGTGTGTGTGTGTGTGTGTGTGTGTGTGTGTGTGTGTGTGTGTGTGTGGTGTGTGTGTGTGTGTGTGTGTGTGTGTGTGTGTGTGTGTGTGTGTGTGTGTGTGTGTGTGTGTGTGTGTGTGTGTGTCTGGGGTAAGTATGCATGTTAGGGGGTTTGTTTTTGTGTTTACTTGAAGTAGAAGTGAGACAGAACAGAGATGCAAGAGTAGAGAAGAGGAACGAGAGAGAAGTGTAAGAAAAGAATGAAAGAAAGAGAAGAGCAAGAGACAAACGGGAGAGCAGAGAGGAGAAGAATGGAAAGAACAGAAACTGTCGAGAAGAGAGAAGAGGAGAGGGAGACTAGAGAGGGAGAGAGAAGCCTCAGTATGAGTAATCGAGACGAAGGGACGACCATATGTGACCCGGTGACATCAGCCAGACCCTATCCCGGCAACGACAGAGCCCTGATCAGCTTCTGACGACCTGGGAGAGGCCCGGGAACAATGGCCCATACCATCACATGATCCACCCCATCACACTGCATCCCAGAAACCACACCCATCACAGCCATCCAACCAATGACACCTCATCCAACCCATCACACCCATCCAACCAATCCCACTAATCCAACCACTCACACCCATCACGCCCACCTCGTCACATCCATCCACCCTATCCCAGGTCATCCAACCCATCCCAAGTCAAACGTTTCCTCCTCACAGAGCAAACGTCTCAGACACGCCATCATGGCCGCTCCCTCCCCCTGCCTGGCGGGGGTTTCAGTGGAGGGCTGAACGGACATCTGGAATATGAACCAACACCCCATGAAGGTGGCGTGACCGGTTCTGGAGGGTGAACTTGAGTCCTCCTGCTATGTGGAGTGGTCATCAGAAGAGCCCTCCTCACATACCAAACACACGCTGACCTCACTTCAGCTCCACGACAGATGGAACAGTGCATAGGATCTGTGGGCGGGACACTTTTGCGTCTAATAAACGTCACACTAGACAACGAAACTTGACTTACACTGTTCTGCTTGTTACGTTACTGTTACTATATTCTGCATATTGTTCTCCCTTGAAGGAGGGATCCCCCCTTTTTGCAGTCTTTAGTCTCTAGTCTTTAGAGGGCTCAGGGTTCGGGGGGGTGGGGGGGCTTGGGTTCCGTAGCGTGACCTGTGAAGCCCTCGGAGACCGAATGAAGGGGTGAAACAAATGAAGTGGCCTCGGTTGGACGCTGACTTCCCTTCAACTCCGCTCCGACTCCCCGATGTCGGGAGCAGGACGAGTGTTGGCTGTTGGACAACAGTTATGAGCGTTTTATTCCTCTGTGCTGGCTTCCGTCGCGCCCTCTGACTCGGAGTCCAACCTAAAGAACATCTGGAGAACGGAACGAAGCACCATGAAAGCCTAGGGCGGGGTGGGGGGGAGAGACAGCCTGTCCCTCCACACACGGCTCCTCCCTGTTACAAGATCTGGAACAGAAGGCCCACCTCGACCTCCTCCACCATCAACACCACCTCTTATCTCTAACCCTAACACACACACACACACACACACACACACGCACACTAAGCTTAATTTCACCATAACCCCCGACATCAACACTAAACCCCTCATCCTAACCCTTATACTATACCTTTTATTTTGCTAACCACGTGACCACCAAAACTAACTTCAGCTTGCCCCTACTCCTCTCTCTTACCTCGCTGCAATACGGAGGAAATAACATCGTTATATGTTAAAGTTTAATCTCTGGGAAAACTCCACAGCGCAACACGGTAGAGGAAAAACAAACCGAAAACTCATTTTTCTATTGCCTTTTATATTTCCTTTTAGCTCCTGCTCTCGCGGCGAGGCGGGGAGCGTGGCACACGGCGAGGCGCGCGGGTTCTAAAGAGAACAGAGGACTCTACCTGAGCAGCGCGCTCTACCTGCAGGACTGGGCGCGTGGCGGCTTTGATGTGGACCAGAAAGAGAGAGCAGTTTGATGAAATATTGATGCTCTTTTCTTTTTTTAACTGAGTCCTGCGGGAGCTCTGTCTGATTTTTTATTTATTTATTTGCCATATCTTTTGTTTTAAAGGATGGAGGCGCGATGGTCCAGAGCCCTATGCCGCTGTGTCCGTCCACCTTTAAGAGGTGCTGTCCGTCCTAATAGGTCCGCTGGGGCTGCAAGCCCCGCCTACTCTCTCCAAACATCCTGACCAATAGCAGAGCTGTCCGGCTAATGTTTTGTAGAAGACAGTTTTTTAAATAAACATATGAAGATTCAAAGATATTATTAAAATGATTGGATTATTATTTAATTTAATTATGAATTCCCAAATAATAATAATTTTCTTAGGAATTTCCTCTTATAGATGTTTAGGATATAAAACAGAGCTGAGGCTATATGGTTTAGTTAAGTTAAGGTTAGACATGTTGGTATCAGGTTATAAGAGGTTATAGTTAACTTAAATTTGACATGGTAGAGTTAAGTTAAGCGTATGGTTTGGTAAAGGTCAGACGTCTGGAGGGGAAAGCATGAGGCCGAAAACATCCCTAAAACATCAGTAGGCCTACAGACCAAATTAACGTTGACTTAAATCAAACTCCGCTGCAGTGTCAGCTGCACAGAGTCCTGCCCATTTGAAGGACCGGAGAACAGGCAGAAAACAAGAACGGTTTATGCCGAAACGTGGCGGTCGCTTCGCCCTCGGACTCCGACCGTGAAACATGATTTCAAACGGCGGCTCGGGGAAAAAAAAGTTTCCCCGACGAGTTGTCTCAACGTGACCCACATTCTTTAGGCAATAACAATAATCTCTGCGCGGCGGCGGGAGAAATATGAATATTGATAACGGCCCGCAGTGCTTTCGCGCGTCTGAGAGTCAGAGGCCAAAGCACGGACCAATCAGACCGCAGAATGGAGGGGATTAGCCGCTCTCCGATTGGCTCCTGAGAGATAGCGGGCCGGCGACGCATAATGACTTCTGTGGGGAAGAGGAGCGACGATTAAAGAATGGAACCGGTGGAGTGTGGTGGAAAGGGGGGGGGGGG
>OLKM01001195.1:10000-15000 GCA_900291075.1 Melanogrammus aeglefinus | reverse complement strand
GGACGGCTCCCTGTTTTACACCCTGCAGTCGATGGCTGGTCCGCAGGTCTGTGACAGGGGGGTGACGACGCCACACTTGGAGGTTTCATCGACCAGCAGGCGGGCGACCGCGGTGACAGAGGGCTGTTCTCACTGATGGATTAAGACAAGTCGGTAGACGATGGAAAATATATATCGGCATAATTAACGGTCCTGGACATAACTGACACATTGTGGATGTGGAGAAGCGACTTGAAAATCAACAAATGTTACCGGCAAATAAACATAAACCACACACATAAAATGAAACACACACACACAAACTCACATATTCACGATCCAAACAAATCAAAGCATTCATTCTCACGCACACACACACAAACACACACACACACACACACACACACACACACACACACACACACACACACACACACACACACACACACACACACACACACACACCAACAAAGATAACTAGACACACAGACATAACATACCATATGCCATACATACACACATGACACACACACATGACACACACACACACACACACACACACACACACACACACACACACACACACACACACACACACACACACACACACACACACACACACACACACTCTGAAAGGAGCATGAGATTGAGTGGTGATATTCCACAATAAACTCCCACCTCCTCATTGATTAGATCAGTAGCCTAAAGTCCTTCCTAACCACATTATTTCCCTGTCGATCGATCATGTATATTGATCACACCTGAACCATGGGGGGGGGGGGTATACACCCACAGGAGACTTGTGTAATATGTTAAAGATGTCACCATTAATGTTAATAAGACAGGGAATCAAATGGAGACCTGTGTGTAGGAATTGCTATGAAGATATTTAATACAATACATTATTTTTAATTATAAATATAAAGTTCAGATCGGTATTTAAAAAACCCCTCAACACTCACATTATCTAAAGTCAATAAGACCAATTAAAGCTACAATTTAAGCACATCATATAATTGTAATTATCAATAATATGTATGCCTTTTTTGGACACAAGGTTGACACTGTATAAGCCCTATTTTAATTAGAATTACACATTTTACATAAGGATACATTTTTAATAATACCACATTTCTACATTTTAAATTCCAGGTGGATTTACTAGGCCTATTACCAAGAGCAAATTAAACAATGGGACGCAGGGAGGGCTAATACATTTCACGTGAGTTTACAGAGCTTATACTGTTATAACAATAAAAGGATATTGTTCCATTACCACAATCCAGTAGCACGTTACATGCCAGATTTAAAAATAAACGGTGGATGAACTGTGTACACAACCATGTTGTGGTCGAACTCATGTCACCAGGTGTCCCGGGGAGAGACGTTCACGTGGAGCCTGGAATACTTGGAACGGTTTCTGTGGGTCTTTTCCCAAAACCAGGACCATAAGGAACAACAAAGATCCGTGTTTCAACCGGCTCCACTGGCCCAAGACACACCGGGCCCGGAGCTGGAGGAGGGAAGGGAGGGAGGGAGGGAGAGAGAGAGAGAGAGAGAGAGAGCGAGAGTGAGGGAGAGAGAGGGGGGGCCCTGGTACACGGAACACGAAGAGGAGGAGGAGGAGGAGGAGGAGGGAGGCAAGCAAGGAGGGAGCAGGGAGGAGTCAAGCGAGGCAGCCGCTGCTGGAGTTTCACACTTGGTTCCTCCTGTGGTGGAAAAGCGCCCTTAACGTAACAACAAGCCTCCACGCGTCTCGCCTTTTCTTTATGCTGATTTGCGATCTGCGACCGGCGGATCAACCTGGCCGGTGCCTACCGTTACTCCGGCGGTGGGACGACGCAACAAATTGTAAGAAAGTGGAGTGCAGAAGAGGAGAAGAAGAAGGAGGAGAAGAAGAAGAAGAAGAAGAAGAAAAAGAAGAAGAAGAAGGAGGAAAAGTCTGCCCGCGACGGACTGGAGTTTTTGGACTTGCAGCCTGAAAAAAAAAGTCCCAGGCAAACTTCATCTGCAACTTACAAAGCGGCGGACGAAAGAAAAGTATTTTTCTTAACCAAGTGAAGACCACGACGACCCCGATCTAGAGAGGAGTCCTCTAGGAAGACGTGAGTAGACCGCAGGACCGCAGGACCCGTCGTGGGGGACTTTGAACATTGTTTGGCTTATTAGAAGCTCTTTGAAACTTGTGGACGACAGCTCCTCGGCTCCGACAAGCCGAGGCGTCACGTTTCACTGTGCTGGAATTTCATTGAACTTCACATGCAGACACACACACGCGCGCCCGCGTGCACACACGCATGCTCACGCGCACACCTCACACGTGCACGCACGCATGCACGCGCGGACACACACACACACACACACACACACACACACACACACACACACACACACACACACACACACACACACACACACACACACACACACACACACACACACACACACACACACACACACACAGACTCAGGATCATTAAGAAAAAACGGCTGGGAAAGTGATTTTTCTTTCAACAAAAAGGTTCTATCATGAAAACGTTTGTGAAAATAAAATCCGGGCGTTTTCTTTTTTCACTTCATAACTTTTTTCCCTCTTTGTTTTTGCATCTATAACAACAACTAGTGATCACAGCACATTTGTACCACGGACCCCTCACATTTGTATGTCAACTGACGCCAAACTTTGATTTGCTCAGAGAAGCGGACTGTGTTCAGCCCTGATGGGGATAGTGAGTCTGGCTTGTTGTGGGGGTTATAATCGTGCTGCTGAAAGTTGGGGCCTAGAAACGGCCAACTTGTCTGCTGCAGACCTGAACCTAAACCCGGGGGCCTGCCTGAAAACCCGCGGGGGGGGGGGGGGGGGGGGGGGGGGGAGGGGGCTCCCGGGTCCGCGTCTGATCATATTTCAGCTCGTGCCTGTTATTATTATGGTTTTATTATTTGTCCCGTCCGGATGGGCTGTGCCGGGTTGAGGTTCCCAGGGGTTATTCATATAATTATCAGTGCAATTAATGCAGCGTTTTTAGGCCCATCATTTACGATATAAATACGGGCCATTTAAGAAATAGATTTAATTCAAACCGTGGTTATCAGACGCACACCATCTATACACTGCATCAAGGTATTTTTCCATCTCTCATTATTAGTTGAAACAGCCCAAACTTTGGCGTTTAATTAAAAGTGCTTGTAGAATATTTCCGTATAATTCTGCACTATTTTACATTCATATTATCTCCTCCAAGTTCAGCCCCCCCAGGAATGTGAGGTCCGTTATAAAGGCCACAAGGGCAGCGAGCCTCCACATGCGCAGATATTTGTTTTAAACTTTTCCTTCTGCTGTCCGCCAGCTGTTCCGCATTGGATCTGCTCGGGTCTCGGTGAGGGTTCTCGGTGAGGGGCTCAGAGCGCCGGGTCTCGGGTTTCAGCCGCTGCACAGCGACCCGGGCCCGCGCGCTGAGCTGCTCTGACACGCCGCCCATTAGGAGATCTGAGCGCGTTGAGGAGGAGGAATAGCAGACAAAAGATGCTTCGAAGTTGGCGTAGATTATTTTTTCCCCGTTTTTTTTATTGATTTGTACAGGCCTAACGCATGCCTTTTCCCATTTATTATTATTTTTTACATCTTTTTATTTTTTAAATTCTGTTTTATTTGCAGGGATATCACGCACAATTAAGCAGATTTTTTTGGGTTCATGGTTTTATTTTGAATGAGGCCTACCAAACAGCAAAGTGATGCAAATGATTGGCCTGCAAATAACGGATTTGTTCGAGCGATAAGTAAAATGAGTTGACCATCATTGACCAAAAAAAAAGCAACCTTCAACTCTATTTTGGCCTAAACTAACATTAATTTTGTATTCCATTAAAAACTAAAAAGACAACAAAGAACTCACATTACAAAGCTCATGAACACGGAGAGAAATGTAGGACCTATTAACTTTCACAAAGTGTCCTTCCCTGCGGTTCATTTATTTCATAATTACACCAATTAACTAAAGTCCGTTTGGGATTATTATACATTTTTATGAGTTTCACTTTTTACAAGACCTATTATTTTTTTCCAATGAAACTCCTCTACGATGCTCTGATTTAAATATTTAGCATGCAGTCAAAATGAAGTTGAACCAAGAGACAGGATTGATTAGCGATGTGATTTTTGCCACGACATTAAAGCTATGATGCATAATAAATGTAGTGCTAATAAACTAATTGAATGTTTCCAGAATTCTCCATTAGACAGTATACAAATTGTTGCCTTACTTTTATCCTATGGTAGGGATGTGTAGAATTCTTTTTTTTATCTATAATTTATTTAAAACGAAGTAATCTTTTCGAAATGTGGGCCTCGATTGTAATAGGCCTATTACACACATTTTGTTTATCTAAAATGATATCTGAATGCAATTCAAAGTACAGAAGCTACTTGGCATATTTGCTTGATTCAGTTTGCAACTGTCACCTTTAATGTATAGCTAGAAGCAGCAGGGTCAAATAGAGAAACAGATTCAATATTTAAAAATAAAAGATAAAAAACATGAGCTGTCGTTATGATGTAGTAGCTGTGATGAATACCGGCCTGTTTAAGATGCTAATCTGATGACACGCACCAAGCTGCTACGCGCGTTTAGCCACACCGCGCATTGTCAGCTAACATCTATCAGCGACGGTTTGCCCCGTGCGCTAACGCTGCCGAGCTGCTACCGCCTAGCCGCGAGCCGGTCCTGTCAGATAGCAGCATGGCCTGTTTTGTTATCTGAGTTTAAAGCAGTCCTTCCGGGTTGGAATATCTATATATCTGTATTATATATATCTATATGCACAGGAAGGATGGCTGCCCGGTGACTGTGTTGACCCCCTGACCTCTTGGTGAAATAGGCCTGTCAAGTCTGCATGCTAATGCAGAGGGGGTCACAGTATATTAGCCTTGTAGACACCGATCCACCCTCCCCACTACCGCCATATCCACCACCCACATTACCACCACCACCACCACCACCACCACCACCACCACCACCACCACCA
>OLKM01001195.1:2500-5000 GCA_900291075.1 Melanogrammus aeglefinus | reverse complement strand
ATGTGTGTGTGATTGGCTGTGTGTGTCTGTGTGTGTCGATGCAGGAAGAGGCGGGACTGATGAAGGGGGTGAGGAGGAAGCAGAGGGGCAGGGCTATCCAGGAGTTTGGGGTTCCTTGAAGGAGAAGGACTCTCGCCACTTCTTTTTTCCCCCAAAACTATTTTTTTCCCTTCTATTATTTTTTCCCTCCTCTTTCTTTTCTCTCTGTCTCCCTTCTTGTGTTTTTGTAGTGACAGTCTGTCATGGCTGCTGCCTACCTGCCAGGCCCTGCTCACTGACAGGCCTCCTCCTCCTAAAGCCTCTGCCCCACCCTCCCCCCCTCCTCCACCCTCCTCCGCCCTCCTCCCCGGCTGCGCTCCACGTGTGAGCCGTGCGGAGCGGCAGGCAGATGAACATGTAGGCGCTCGGCGAGGCTCTGCCGGGATTCCCCCTGGCAGCGGCGTTATAAAGAGGGGTCGCTCGCATCGCAAATATGTCTTATTCATGAAGAAGGGCACCGGCATCGGACTTCCCAAAGAATTCACTGTTTTTCCCGCCAGAAAAACGGCTTTTTTCGTCCCCACCCCCCCTCCCCTTCCCCTTCACCCTCCCTCCCCTCCCCCCCTCTCTCTCCCTCCTGGGCCAGTCATCTCCTCGGAGGCAGTGGGGAGGGGAGAGCGCAGCACTGTAAAGTCTCCCTCAACGGGCAGGCTGCTGGAAAAGGTTTCCATTTGTCAGAAGTGCCGCAGTTCCCCCCCCCCCCCCCCCCGAACACCTCCACCCCCCCCCCCCCGACGTTTTTTTCCCTTCTTCTTCTTCTCCACTTTTTCACCCGGCTCCGTCCCAAACTCATTGTCTGGGCGGAGGCAGCGCATTAGTCACTACAGCAGCCCAGAGGACGAGAGAGGGCGAGAGAGGCTATTAGAGAGAGAGAGAGAGAGGAGAGAGAGAGGAGAGAGACAGAGAGAGATGAGTACTACAGCAGCCCAGAGAGAGAGAGAGAGAGAGAGAGAGGAGAGAGAGAGAGAGAGAGAGAGAGAGAGAGAGAGAGAGAGAGAGAGAGAGAGAGAGAGAGAGAGAGAGAGAGAGAGAGATTGTTGAACATGGTTTGTGTGAGTGTGTTGTATGAGTGTGTATGTATTGTGTGCATTTTTGTGTGTGGAGTGTGTGAAGTTATGTGTGGCTGTATATTGTGTGCACATTGTGTGTGAGTGTGTGTGTGTGTGTGTGTGTGTGTGTAGTGTAAGTGTGTGTCGGGAGGGGGCTGGATCCCAGAGCCCACTGGGTAAGCCCCCTCTGCCCCCCAAAGCTGCTTTCACAAAGACAGGCCTCTGGTGGGCTGCCCTGCCCTGCACGCACACACACACACACACACACACACACACACACACACACACACACACACACACACACACCACACACACACCACACACACACACACACACACACACACACACACTGATGCCACACCACACGCAACACACACAACACACACACGCACACGCAACACACACACACACACACACACACACACACACACACACACTGATATACACACACACGCACACACACACACACACACACACACACACACACACACACACACAACACACACACACACACACACACACACACACACACACACACACACACACACACACACACACACACACACACACACACACACACACACACACACACACACACACACACGTATTTACCTGAGTGTGTTTTAAAATATAATAGATATTTAACCCGTTCTTCCTCTACCTCTGCATCTCGTGTGCCATGCAACCTTTACCAAATATTTACCAGAGCGGGAAGAGGCTGAGGGGTGCATACCTCTTTGTATGTGTGTGTGTGTGTGTGTGTGTGTGTGTGGGTGTGTGTGTGTGAGAGAGAGAGAAACTGCATATTATGAGTGTCTGCATTTAGTGTGTGTGTGTGTGTGTGTGTGTGTGTGTGTGTGTGTGTGTGTGTGTGTGTGTGTGTGTGTGTGTGTGTGTGTGTGTGTGTGTGGGGGGGGTGTATCCCAGTGACTACAACAAGGGGTTCCTCCGTTAGCTTTGGGAATTATTTATAAATCTGGGCTTTTGTGGGGCTCTCTAACTCTCCGTCTCCTTCCATTACTGACTATGACTTCACCTGGGCTGCCGCCACCACGCATCCCCCCCCACCACCTCCTCCACCCCCTCTTCACCAAACACACCCACCCACCCACCATCGGGCCCCCAACTTCACCAGATTATGCTAGAAGGGTCCCTGAGGGGGACGGGTGTGTGTGTGTGTGTGTGTGTGTGTGTGTGTGTGTGTGTGTGTGTGTGTGTGTGTGTGTGTGTGTGTGTGTGTGTGTGTGTGTGTGTGTGTGTATGTGTGTGTGTGTGTGTGTGTGTGTGTGTGGTGTGTGTGTGTGTGTGTGTGTGTGTGTGTGTGTGTGTGTGTGTGTGTGTGTGTGTGTGTGTGTGTGTGTGTGTCGTGTGTGTGTGTGTGTGTGTCTGTGTGTGTGTGTGTGTGTGTGTGT
>OLKM01001194.1:145078-161969 GCA_900291075.1 Melanogrammus aeglefinus | reverse complement strand
CCCATGCAAGCGCTGTAACCAATCAAGACGGCCAACTTAGAAACTATCCAAAGTTGTTATCTATAATACCATCTAATTACCAAGCTGCGGTCATGGACCGTCTCAAACTTCTTTTCCTAAGCATCGTAAGAGTGACATCAAGGTTATATTCCGTCCAAATATGAAGTGCCCACGGTCAGTTGATCGTGAGCAAATAGATTGTATACAAAATCAATTGATCTAAATCAATTGTGCTAGCCTTAATGGAATAAAGTGCTTTGCTTTGGACATCCTTTCAGGCTGTATATGCAGCATTGCATTATGTTCCAGGCATTTTGAAACTTGCAACTCCTTTTTTTAATGTTTCACTGTTGTGAAACCGGGCTTGGACTACAGAAAAAACATCCATCTATTCTCTTCCTTAACTTTTCCGACTAAACAAGGCTTGAATCCTTGAGCCACTGTTTCGTCTAATGGTGTGTTCCTGAATCCTCAGACGCCACACCAGCCTTCCAAGTCGGAAGTCGAGAAATGACCCAGCTTTCTTGCGGCATTTCTCGGAGGCACTCCCCCTTTTTGTCTTCATCTCTCGGAATTCTGAGAGTAGACCGAGAGCAGTGATGACGCTCTCAGCGAAAATGGCTGCGCCCTGTGAAGAGATTTATTTTCTTAGTATTTTTACCACGTTGGTCATTTTAATGTCGATTTTAAATGGTCTTACACACTTGATTACATTGCTTCTTTATTCCGGTCACCAATATATGCATTGCACGGTCTTGCTGTGCATGCAATATAATGTAAAGTTCTGATGTTTTTTTCCGGGATGGTTTTCTAAAGAGGCTAATGTAGCTAACAATAAACAACGACTAGCCAATTTAATGACACAATCACAAAGACGAACGGGAACGCTATAAATGCTCTGACTCGGAAGGCTGGTGTCCGAGGATTCAGGAACACACCATAACTCCAGCTCTTAGCTACTTTTACACCAGCGTTTGATCTTTGACCCTCTCTCTTCCCCACTCCTACAAAGCTGATGGAGGTGCTGATGTTGTGTGTTGACAGTGTGGAGGTGATCCGGCTGGGCCACAGCTACTTCATTAACTGGGACCGACAGATGTTCTGCTCTCAGTGCCTCACGGCCGCAGAGGCCAGGACCACCACCCTTAACGAAGAGCTGGGACAGGTGGGCTTCACTGTGTTAGAGAGGAAGAGCTCTACTAGACCAGGGCCCTGGGATTGTGTTACACAATGCTCACACAAATAAGTGTCAATTCTTAAGAAGTTGAATGGGATCTATAGAGAAACTCTATCCGTTGATCTGTCCGTATGTCTGTCTTTTGTCTTCTTTTGTCAATTTCTTCTCTTTTTTTCATGACCCCTAGTACATGACCCCCATTGCATGACCCTCAGTGCATGACCCCAGTGGACATTAACAGAGGAAGTTTTGTTGAGGACATTTCTGCTGACAAATCTTAACTCTACTTCCAAAACATCTCTCATGTCTACAACTAAAAATACACACAAATTTCAAGTGAACTATTATTTTGAGTATATTTTGTGTGCTCATCAACTGTCAACTTATTGTCAGTAATATGTATCATTATAATTAGGTGGAATACATCTTCAGTGACAAGACTGGGACTCTCACGCAAAATATAATGAGCTTCAATAAATGTTCCATCAATGGCCAAGTCTATGGTATGTAAACACAGATTTACAACATTTGGCACACACTCCATCATCATCATCCTCATCATCATCAAGATCATCAGGATCATCATCATCATATCTAACTATGTCTGTGTTTAACCATTAGGTGAAATAACAGACCCCCTGGAACCTAAGCCAAAGGTGGAACTCCTAAAGTTACTACTCACCAGTAACATGCACCAATTTTACTCTCCAAAAGCACAGCACACGCAAGCTTATCTCATGTGTTTGTGTGTGTGTGTCTGTCTGTCTTTCTGTCTGTCTGTCTGTGCAAGCTGTCTGTCTGTTGTGTGTCTGTGCTGTGTGTCTGTCTGTCTGTCTGTCTGTCTGTCTGTCTGTCTGTCTGTCTGTGTGTCGTGTGTGTGCTGTGTGTTTGTGTGTGTGTGTGTGTGTGTGTGTGTGTGTGTGTGTGTGTGTGTGTGTCTCCTGATCCACCCAGAGACTGGACTTCACAGCCTTCAACCCCCTGGCGGACCCCGAATTCTGCTTCTACGACGCCGGGCTGCTGGAGTCGGTGAAAGTGGGCGAGCCACGCACACACGACTTCTTCCGCCTGCTGTCCCTCTGCCACACCGTCATGAGCGAGGAGAAGAGCGAGGGTGAGGAGACTCTGCCGTGACACCCTGAGAGGCTCTGAGACCGCGCTGGAGAGTAGCATTGATGCATGGATGTGTGGATGAATGGATGATTGGAAGTGTTGATAATCGAACAAATGGATTACTGGATGGATGGACGGACGGACGGACGGACGGACGGACGGACGGACGGACGGACGGACGATAGATAAACTGTGTGTTTACGTGTACATTATGTGGCTGAGTAGACGTTTCTCAGTCTGTTATATCTCTCCCTTCCTGCGTCCAGGGGAGCTGCTTTACAAGGCCCAGTCCCCAGACGAAGGCGCCCTGGTCACGGCCGCAAGGAACTTTGGCTTTGTGTTCCGCTCCCGGACCCCCGGCACCATCACGGTCTCCGAGCTGGGCCGACCCGTCACCTATTCCCTGCTGGCCATCCTTGACTTCAACAACATACGCAAACGAATGTCTGTCATTGGTGAGACCGTGTACAAGAGAATAAACTGTGTGTGTTTGCGTGTACATCAATTGGCTGAGTAGAACGTTTTCTCATCTGTTCATACTCTTCCTCTCCCTCCTGCGTCCAGGGGAGCTCGTCTTTACAAGGCCCCAGTCCCCCAGACGAAGGCGCCCGGTAGCACGCCGCAAAGGAACTTTTGGCTTTGTTCTCGCGCTCCGGCTGCGCGGCAAGGAACTTTGGCTTTGTGTTCCGCTCCCGGACCCCCGGCACCATCACGGTCTCCGAGCTGGGCCGACCCGTCACCTATTCCCTGCTGGCCATCCTTGACTTCAACAACATACGCAAACGAATGTCTGTCATTGGTGAGACCGTGTACAGAGAATACAGTACAGAAAACCATATACTGTACTCAATTAAATCAGGAGAGACAAGTCGAAACGGAATTCATAATTTATTGCAATATCCATTTGGCGATAAACTCTGGTGTAAGGATGGCATGGACGGGCTGTGTCTTCTGCCAGGATCAGACTAAAGGAATTCAGCCTGATGTTCACACGTTTTTCAGGGTTTTAAACTTCTTTAGTGTCCCAGGGGACTTGAGCATTTGCCGTTGAACCGGGCCTTCATGCTGCAGAGGGTATGTGTCCCTTTGTGTTCCATGTTGTTGACCTAATGACCGGGTCCTCTCTGGTGCCTATATGCAGTGGTGGACGAAGTACTTGAGTAAAAGTTGAGATACCTAGTGTAAAATATTACTCAAGTAAAAGTGGAAGTGCTCCCTTTAAACGTCGACTTGAGTTAAAGTATAAAAGTACTTGGCTTCAAATTTACTTAAGTATCAAAATAAAGTAATTTGGTGTGATGTAGCTCCAATGTCTTGCTATGTCCTTTATACACTTATTTGAGTTTTAAAGAAACCCCAATAACACCACTCTAAATACAATGTTTTCTATTTGTAATATCCGGTACTAATATAATTTGAAATTATAACAATTACCTCTATGTGTTACTTTAGATTGGAAGGCAAATTCTTGGAAGAGGAAATCGTATGCTTCTGAGGCAGACAGAGAAGGCAAAATATACGTCGTTCTTCCTTTCCACTACTTCAAATAGTTTGCTTAAATATGGCCATGGGGGCTCATTTTCAATATCTGGCGTTTCTTCCATTATTGTGTTTTGGGTTTGTAGCCAAATCAAACATGACAGCGAAATTCTAAGGCTAAACAGAGATACGAGAACAGAAGCAAAGTTGGGAGAAACCCGCCCAAACTGCACCATTCACGATGTGTTCTGAATGGTACACTTGCGGTGCACGTGCACTCATTTGGACTTGATTGTCTATTGGTCACGCATGCTACATACAGAGAGACACACACACATATACACACACACAGTCACGCGTGCAGGGGAAACACGCAGACAGAGACACACACACACAAATGCACACACACGCACAAACTCCCTCTCGCGCAGGGGCCAAGCGCAGACAGAGACACATGTGCGTACAATCACATTTACGCGCGCAGGGGGCACGCGCAGGCACACCACACACACACACACACACACACACACACACAGCATGCATGTCGTGGAAAGAAACGTTGAAAGGAACGACTAGGTTTTTCGAATGGGGTGGAGTAAAAAGTATAATTTTCTAGTACAGTACAGTCAAAAATAATGATGCTCAAGTAAAGTACAGATACACTAAAAAGTTATTTAAGTGCGGTAATGAATTAATTGTACTTCGTTACTGTCCACCACTGCCTATATGTAGTCATCATGGCACAAAGACAGAGGAGACCGTGTCTGTGCAACGTTAAAACATCTGTTACCTCAAAGTTTTATTTTCGAACGCAAGCCTGCCAGCATCACACATAGTGCTTGTGAAGCCATGATGGCCAATTTGTTGACCCTTAACCTTGACGGCCTTAATCTCGCACTAGGTGGTAAAAGAGTATGGTTCCGGCCTCAGATGAAGGCCTTACCTGACCAGGGGAGTTTGGTGATCACCTTGGAAGAAGTAGTAGTATGGAATGAAATCAGACCGGGTGGAGCAGTACAGCTACAATATTAGATGTAGATGTGGTCAGCATTTGCCTTTCAGCTATTTGTGTAACCACACTTTGTTGTCACACTGGGGGACATTATATCATCTTTGTTTATGTTTTGTTTCCTAGTGGGAATAGAGTTCACCGCCAATCTGCAAAAATGTTCCTGATAAAGGGCCTGTTTGTTAAGCAAACCTCTGTTACACAACAAGGCTCGTGCGACTCTGGGAACTGGCAGACAACGTATCTCCTAACATGACATGCCATGTAAATACTGGGATTCTCTCTGGCCCAGTGCGTGACCCCCAGGGCCGGATCCGGCTGTACTGCAAAGGAGCGGACACCCTACTGATGGAGAGGCTCCACGCCGGCAACCAGGACCTAATGAACGTGACCTCAGACCATCTCAACGTGAGTTCAGGTTCATCACGCCCACAGTGCTGAGGTGACGTACTCTACTGCCGCCTAGTGGCCATACAGAGACGCAGCACAAAGGATGTACACGACCTGTATCGTGTATATCCATTCAAATTGCAGTGTTTTACATCGTTCTGTGTATTGCTTTAGCCACTGTATGATCGAAGTCAAAGGTTTGTTATCTATTTTTATTACAGATGTACAAATAAACCTGACCTGACAAACACATACACCCTCTACCCAGTTTAAACTAATTAGGTGTGTGTGTGTGTGTGTGTGTGTGTGTGTGTGTGTGTGTGTGTGTGTGTGTGTGTGTGTGTGTGTGTGTGTGTGTGTGTGTGTGTGTCTGTGTCTGTGTGTGTCTGTGTGTGTGTGTGTGTGTGTGTGTGTGTGTGTGTGTGTGTGTGTGTGTGTGTGTGTGTGTGTGTGTGTGTGTGTGTGTGTGTGTGTGTGTGTGTGTGTGTGTGTCTGTGAGTTTGTTTCTATATGTGTGTGTGTGTCTGTGAGTTTGTTTCTATGTGTGTGTGTGTGTGTGTGTTTGTGTGTGTGTGTGAGTCCTCCCCCAGGAGTTTGCGGGGGACGGACTGCGCACCCTGGCGCTGGCGTCCAGGGAGCTGACGGAGGAGCAGTGGGAGGACTGGGCGGAGAGCCACCGTGCCGCCGACACCGCCGCCGACCTCAGGGAGGAGCGCCTGGCCGCGGCCTACGAGCAGATAGAGCAGCACATGACGGTCCGTTCCCCGCTGTCTGTGTGTAATCGATATGCTGTGTGTGCTTGAACAATGCAAACAGACTCATTCAGAAAATAGGGTTGTATGGTCTCCTTTATGGTGCGATTGTGTGAGATATCATTATTAGATATTCTAATGTGATACATAGTTAATGTGCAAAATGTGTCTTTTCGCTTCAAACTATTCGATATATGCAATATGTATGTTTTAAAAAAAAAAACTGCTTACAATACCAATAATAATGTGTGTCATGGCAAACCATTTTTAGAATGTTCTGTAATGCGTCCAGCTCCTGGGGGCCACAGCTATAGAAGACAAGCTGCAAGAGGGGGTTCCTGAGACCATCGCTGTCCTCTCTCTGGCCAACATCAAGATCTGGGTCCTCACTGGAGACAAGCAGGGTGAGAGCGCCTGACCCTCACACGTCTTTATCAGCGGTGGTGGTTTAGCATTCCTTTACAACAACATGTCCTGCTCTGTGCGTTTTAGTTTATAGATAGTTGAGACATAATTATTACTTTTCCTAAATGATTTTCACGGAACTACTGTCTCTCATCTACCTATAAAGAGAGAAATCCTTTCTGTTTTTGTATGTATGTGTGAATGTATGTATAACATATGTATGTATGTATGTATGTATGTATGTATGTATGTATGTATGTATGTATGTATGTATGTATGTATGTATGTATGTATGTATGTATGTATGTATGTATGTATGTATGTATGTATGCCTGCATGCAGGCATGTATTGATGCATGCATGTATGTATGTAAGTCTGTATCCATGTTTGTGTGCATGTATGTATGTATGTCCTTACAATCTCTACACATGTTCATCTGGTCTCCTTCACTTAGCCTGTGTATTGCTGGGGACCCAAGATAGTTCAGGGTTTACATATTTGGGCACATGACACGTTCAACATTAATAAACTTTACAAAGCAAACAACCAGCAGTGCTCTGTGCAGCTATAGGGGTGCGGCTTTAAGGGCGGGGCTTCAAGGCTCTGAAAACAGACTCAACATGTCTTCCAAGTACTTCGGCAACAGGCCTACACAAGCGGCATTCCATTGTCTGCTGTTCACATGGTCCCTGTACTTGGATGCTGGATAGTCTACCGTTTTATAGATCTAACTATATCAGAGGTGTCTCTGTGTGTCGGTATGTCCTCAGTTTTTCTCGACAATCGTTCATTCGAACAACGTCACACTTGTTGTATTGCTCGGACCCCAGGAAGTGCGGTGTCGATTGGGAAGTTGTCTGGATGAGCGCTTCTCGAGAAAGTTTAGCTTTCTTTGATGTTTTCTACCCAATAGATCACTGTATTTAAGATTGAGTTGCCACCGTCCGCTCTGAAGCAGGGAAAGATCTATTCATCGTGTTCAACCTCTCCTGCCTGTACACTCGAGACTACCTCTGAGGGGAAGAACCCCCAAGCAAAGATCAATTCCCTGGTTTAACCTCACGAGCTCCATTTAAACAGCTTGTTGGAAGGCAGAGTCACAGAGACAGACACCATATATCCCCTGACCTTCTAAGTACCTTTTGATAAGATGTCAAACATTGGTAAAAGAGCTAACTATCGACACAATTATAAATGCACATTTATCTTCTTTAAACCCTAATCTCATGCTCAAGCTCACATCCAACATCTTTATCTCCAATATGGATTTCCGCCATCAATCCAATAAGACAGCAGCATGCAGACGTTTCCAGCCTGTTGCCCTCGTTTGGTCAAATTCTTACAGCCATGAAGATGAGGTTGACAAGCTGAGACTGGACATACCACCAACCACAGCCTAGAAGCTGAATAGCTTTGAGTCGTCGTCTCGTTAACCTCTGGCACCGTCCCACCCTGATTCAAGCTCACCATGGTTCAGCTGCTTATGAGGAGGCCTGGAGTCAATCAAACTATTTTAGGGGGATTTCAAAACTCTTTTTGTTATAAATGTTTTAGAGAAGGCCTTTTATTTATTTAACACCATGGAAGATCTTCCATCTGGTGTCCCCTAACACCACTGTGCCAAAACAGCCATTTAAAGGTACCAAGATGTTGAAGCTAGAGACTGGAGGCCAACCTCTTGATGGGCCACTCTCTAGAGTGGTCTTAGTCGGCTCTTCAACTGCACAACAGATATCAGCTGAACGAAAACCAAATGGGAATGTTGCTCATTGTACCCTAGTCCTCTGCCAGTCCTACGGACGTGGACCTGACCCATGTCTGAGCTACACCAGATCCCACACACTAATTCTAGGTGTCATAACTCAGTAGTGAAATCTTTTGACTCAGGACCATTGCCAAAATCGGACCCTATTACCTCGCCCCCTTAGGTCCTCACACAAGACCCACTAAGCATCGGCCCCTTAGCTTACCACCAGACCCCTTAGTTGCTCAGAACAAGGCCTACTAGCCATCCCAAGGTGCCTAAATATTGCGGGGACAGAGCTTTCTCCTTTTTTGCCACAATCTGCCAGCTGATCACATCAGCCGACTCAGCTGGTGATTTTAAAAAGAGCCAGCAAAAGGATATTTGTAAAAATTTAATTATTTATACATTTGCTTTTTTATCAAAACGCCTTAGTTTTTTGGGGTACTTAAATGCACATGTAGGTGTAATTCTATTAAGATTTGTTATCCTTTATGTACAGATTTATTTTGACATTGTAATTTGTTGTCACCTATTGCTTGCAGTACCTCCATAGTCCATTTTCCCTTCGGTATTGTGTGCTGTTTGACCTGGGATCTGAGCTCTCTCCTTTCGGCCTTGTCCATTTCTCAGAGACTGCGGTGAACATCGGCTACTCCTGCAAGATGCTGACGGACGACATGGGGGAGGTGTTCATCGTCAACGGCCACACGGTGCAGTGTGTGAGACAGGAACTGAGGTCCGTCTGTCCATTATGCCCTGCCTCTTTATTTCATCATCCATGCATGTCTGACTCTCTGGATCACTGCTGTTGTCAGCTGTTAGTGTACTGTTCTGTGTCTTTTATTATCCAATCATGTTCCTTGTACTGTCCATGCTTATTCTCTCTCGCTCTCGCTCTCTCTCGCGCGCGCTCTCTCTTTTTGTAAATATACATATATGTGGTTTATTATCTTTTTTGTACACGTCCCATTTCAGTGATCTTCATGTTTGCTCAGCTGTATGCCTTGGTTGGTGTTCACAGTCCTCTCCCAGCTGTCCCTGACAGCAGCACTGCTCTCGCTGTCCCTCTCTTTGTCACACACACAAACATACACACACTCTCTTAAAGTCAAAGTGTTTATTTGTCCATCTCTCTTATCGCACACAACACTCTCACACTCTCCCTCTCTCTCTCTCTCTCTCCTCTCTCCCTCTCCCTCTCCCTCTCTCTCTCCCTCTCCCTCTCCCTCTCCCTCTCCTCTCTCTCTCTCTCTCTCTCTCTCTCTCTCTCTCTCTCTCCCTCTCCCTCTCCCTCTCCCTCTCTCTCTCTCTCTCTCTCTCTCTCTCTCTCTCTCTCCCTCTCCCTCTCCCTCTCCCTCTCCCTCTCCCTCTCCCTCTCCCTCTCTCTCTCTCTCTGTCTTTGTCTTTGTCAACAGGAGGGCCAGGGAACGCATGGTTGAGCTTTCCCAAACCCAAGGAGGAGCAGGAGGAGAAGGAGGGGGAGCAGGAGCAGAAAGCGGAGCAGGAGGAGGAGTAGAAGAAGGAGCAGAAGGAGCAGGTGGAGAAGGAGGAGGAGGAGCAGGAGGCAGAGCAGGAGGAGGAGTAGAAAAAGGAGCAGGAGGAGCAGAAGGAGAAGCAGAAGGTGGAGCAGGAGGAGGAGCAGAAGAAGGAGAAGGAGCAGGAGAAGGAGCAGGAGAAGGAGCAGGAGGTGGAGCAGGAGAAAGAGGATCAGGAGAAGGAGGAGGGAGGCAAGACAGTCGTACAGAGGGGTGGAGTGAGGGCTGTCTGATAAGGAATGGATATGGGGCCAATGAAGCCACGGCCGAATGTGAAGGAGGTGAGAAACGGCAGAGTGATCTCCTCCTCCTCCTCCTCATGCTCCTGCTCCTCTTTCTCCTCCTCCTGCACCACCTCCTCCTCCACCTTCCTCCTTCTCCATGGACAACATATCGGGAGAGTTTGCTCTTGTCATCAGCGGCCACAGCCTGGTAAAACAATGACACTAACACACACACACACACACGCACGTACGCACGCACGAACGCACACCACACACACAAAAAGTCACTCAAAAAGAATGAATACAATTACATATGCACATGTACAAGCAAAGAAACATACATGCATGCACATGACACATGACACTCCTATTGATACACTAATCACGTACATACATCATGTGGTATGATGCTTAATGTAATAGTTTTATCAGTTCAAATGTATTAGTTTGTACAGAAGAGGACGAGGGCCTCATGTGAATTTTTGGGAATAAAGTCAAGAGAATAAAGTCAGGATTCTGAGGTTATAGTCAGAATACTGAGATTGAAGTCAGAATTCTGAGAATAAAATCTGAATTCTGATTTTAATCTCAAAGGCTAAACGAGGGAGATTCCTTACAGACTACCTGTAAGGACCCACGTTCAGTGAGACTCCATTTGTTACAGGATGGGAACCACACGCTGACCGAAGAATAGGGACACATGATTTTTTTTTGTGTTCTGAGTTTTAGATCATAATTCTGAGATTGAATTCATAATTCTGAGATGAAATTATATAAATCTCAGAATTCTGACTTTATTCTCAGAATTCTGACTTTATTCGCAGAATCAGAAACTCAGAACACACAAGAAAAACAAGAAATCCTATTCCGTATATTCCGTATATTTGAGACTCAGAAAGTAACTAATACTGCTTTTACGCAACTAGCTAATAGGAATAAGTACAGAGAACAGTTGATGAAGAGTGCTCGGCCCTTATCACTGGCCAATTTATTGGCCAAGTGATATCCAGCGGTATACTGTATAAATCCTCTCCATAGAGAGAGAGAGACTCTTCTGAATCGCTGTGAACAAAAGGTCTGTTCCACAACACTGTCCTAGATCTCCTCTCTCACACACACTATGAACTGGAGTGACTGTGATCCACTTCCTGTCTCTCCAGGCCCACGCTCTGGAGGCAGACATGGAGGCGGAGCTGCTGATGACGGCGTGCGCCTGCAAGGCGGTGATCTGCTGCAGGGTGACGCCCATGCAGAAGGCCCTGGTGGTGGAGCTCATCAAGAAGCACAAGAAGGCCGTCACTCTGGCCATCGGGGATGGGGCCAACGACGTCAGCATGATCAAGAGTAAGAGCGAGGGGGTACATACCGTTAAGACTCAGTCCTGGTCGCATCGACCCAGGTTTGCTGCATGTCCTCCCCTCTCTCTCTAACATCTTCCAGTCTATTTCACTCTATCATAAAATGCAAAAATAAAGTTTTAAAATGAAGAGTAAGAGAGAGGGAGAAAAATGCCAGAATTATTATTTTTCTTTTGTTGTCTATTTCTTTTAAGCTTTTTGGGATATTCCATGAAAAGGTTCAAAGATAGCTTCACTGTTTTGCATGTTTACAGTAATCAACCCCATGGCCAAATAGTTGTAAAATAAATAAATGCATCCATGAAAAAACTATTAATTATAAGACACAAAACAAATGTAGAGATCAGAAAAATGAACAATTTGTGAATCATAAATAAATGAATAAATGTAGAAAGATGAAAAAAAGACAAAAAAAAGGAACCACCGTTATTACCGTCAGCGATTTCCCAAGTGTGGTGAATAAAGGGAGCCACACAGATAAAGCAGAAGGACATGTTGTTCTGCTGGGGACCGCAGGCCAGGAGGGAGGTGGGGAAACCTGTTGCACCAGGGTGTGCTCATCAGGTGGGTACAGGCGGTTCAGAGTGGTGGTGGTCCTGTGTGTGTGTGTGTGTGTGTGTGTGTGTGTGTGTGTGTGTGTGTGTGTGTGTGGTGTGTGTTGTGTGTGTGTGTGTGTGTTGTGTGTGTGTGTGTGTGTGTGTGCTGTTTGCCAAAGTGGCCCTCCATTGTGTAAGTGGGTGCACCTTAAGGCCCTGCGTGTTTAGTTGTCCCACGTGGCTCAGGATCGCACGCTAACACTTTTCTAATAACTCAATTATGTACTTTTTAAAAAATGAGATGTTCGACAACTGCTTCAATTCGGTTCAATTTATTTGTAGCCCTTAATCACCGGTACAGTCTCAAAGGTCTTCACAGGCCATATATTTATGACACCCCCCTGACCCAAGCCCCCCGGAGGGAAAGAACAAACTCCCATAATTAGCAAGGAAGAAATCTTGAGCAGGATCACAGAGTGAGGGATCCCTCCTTCCAGGGATGGTCAGGAGTGCAATGGGGGCCATAATGGACATACATACATACTTACATAAAGGCCAAACGTTAAAATCTGTGATGGGGTGCCTGGCCGATTAACCATGAGCAGAGTCCAGGCATCCAGTCGCAGTCCCCGCAGCACGCTAGAACAGACAGAATGATGAATTAGAAGGGAAAAGTGCATACTGGAAATGTAGAATGCTGCTAATTTAGTAGCAGCACAGACAAGCACAAACAAACACGCACTGATACAATCAGGAACAGAAACGTTCTCGTGATCAGACAGACATCCTGCGTCACTCCATTCTATTTCTGACTCAACCACAGTAATAAAATTTCCTTTTCATTCAAACATTGACCAAGTAATCACATTTAGAGCATTATACATATGAAAACGGATTTTTGGTATCTTTATACGTTTTAAGTTTATACCTGCTTTGTCTCCTTGACTTTCTTCTAACCGTGTGTGTGACAACGGGCCCCAATGGAGCCACCTTTACAATGGGCCCCTATAGAGCCACCTTTACAACGGGCCCCTATGGAGCCACCTTTACAACGGGCCCCTATGGAGCCACCTTTACAACGGGCCCCTATGGAGCCACCTTTACAACGGGCCCCTATGGAGCCACCTTTACAACGGGCCCCTATGGAGCCTCTCCCCGTTTCTCGCTCACATTCTCATTGAATGTACTCATCATTGTTAACATCGCAAATACACCTTCCTCTCTCTCCTCCTCATCGCCCCCTCACTTTTCCTCTCCCCCGTTTCTCGCTCACATTCTCACTCTAATCTACTCTCTTCTACTCTCATACTCTCTCTCTCTCTCTCCTCTCCCTCTCCTCTCTCTCTCTCACCTCTCTCTCTCTTCCTCTCTCCTCTCTCTCTCTCTCTCTCTCTCTCCTCTCTCTCTCTCTCTCTCTCTCTCTCTCTCTCTCTCTCTCTCTCTCTCTCGCTCTCTCTCTCTCTCTCTCTCTCTCTCTCTCTCTCTCTCTCTCTCTCTCTCTCTCCCTCCCCCTTCTCTCCCTCCCCCCAGGTGCTCACATCGGTGTGGGTATCTCTGGCCAGGAGGGTATCCAGGCGGTGCTGGCCAGTGACTACTCCTTTGCCCAGTTCCGCTTCCTGCAGCGCCTCCTGCTGGTGCACGGCCGCTGGTCCTACCTGCGCATGTGCCGCTTCCTCTGCTACTTCTTCTACAAGAACTTTGCCTTCACCATGGTGCACTTCTGGTTCGGCTTCTTCTGCGGCTTCTCCGCCCAGGTCCGGTCTGAGACGGGGGTCCGGTCGGGGAGGGGTGGGTTTGACAATGTGATGAATTTGAGCGGGCAGGATGTTTTAGTGGATAGGGTTAGGCCTAGCCGACAGGTACTGGGTTCGATCACATCCTTGGCCCCCAGATGCTTTATGAGCTGTACGCTAATTCCCTGTAAGTCCACAACATTGACTGAATAGCTACATAGGAATTGAGCGGTTGGACCGCTGACATGTTCTTTGTATGTGTTCGTCTTGTCTGTGTGTGTCCCACATCCAGACGGTATATGATCAGTACTTCATCACGCTGTACAACATTCTCTACACATCTCTACCTGTGCTCGCCATGGGGATATTTGACCAGGTACGTCAAGGCAGGTACCCATAGTGCAGCTGTTTCCTCAACGTCATGTGTGCACTGTGTTGTTCATGGTGTGACCCGGGCTCCGTGCAGGACGTCCCGGACCGGAGGAGCCTGGAGTACCCCAAGCTGTACGAGCCGGGCCAGCTCAACCTGCTGTTCAACAAGCGGGAGTTCTTCATCTGCATCTCCCAGGGCATCTACACCTCGCTGGTGCTCTTCTTCGTGCCCTACGCCGTGCTGTCCAACGCCAGCCAGGACACGGCCGAGCCCCTGGCCGACTACCAGACCTTCGCCGTCACCACGGCAACAGCCCTGGTCATTGTGGTCAGCGTCCAGGTGAGTTGGGGTTCGTGTAGAGAGGGTTCTGGGTGCACGCCCCCTGGTGTCCCGGTATGCTGCCCTTCAAAAGGCCTTCATGAATGAGACGTATGTGAAGGTCAAAGATGAAGCATTGAGAGGAGAACAGAATAAGGGATTGAGCCGATCTTTGTTTTAATGTTGTGGTTTCTGTTGTGAGTGGATGTCAATTATACTTAGCTCAATTTCCCCGCTTTCTCTGCAACTGTGTGTGTGTGTGTGTGTGTGTGTGTGTGTGTGTGTGTGTGTGTGTGTGTGTGTGTGTGTGTGTGTGTGTGCGTGTGCGTGTGTGTGCGCGTGCGTGTGTGTGTGCAGATTGCTCTGGACACAGGCTATTGGACGATCATCAACCATGTGTTTGTCTGGGGCTCCCTGGGCTTATTCTTCAGCATCATGTTGGCCATGCACAGCCAGACCCTGTTCAGCTCCTCCCCCAACCAGTTCCACTTCGTCGGTCAGTCCCCGCCTCTCTCTTCCTCCTTTCCTATTGGGTGAGACATTCAGGGCACGCTTGAAAGCAGTTACCCAAAATCAGATCAGATAAAGGTTGGATTCCACCTGTGTGGAGAAGACGCTGTAGGTACATTGTGCCTCTCCTGCACTCTGTTGACCTACGCCGTGTAGCTTCAGGTTTGGAGGGGTGCACGTTAATCAAGGTGAAGCTCCCTTCTGGCTATGCCCGTGACGTGGAGACCATCGCTGTACCCGAGTACAAATGATGAAGCTTAAGATGGCGCTCCTTCAGGAAAAGAATCAACCACAATATACTAGGTTAGGCCTCTCTGTGTGAAGGGATGCGCCGGTGTAATCAAGGGTTAATTAAGGAGTGGTTAATGGATGTCTGTGTTTCCAGGCAGCGCACAGAGCACTTTACTGCAGCCGGTGGTATGGCTGACCATCGCCTTGGCAACAGTGATCTGTATCGTTCCGGTTCTGGCCTTCCGCTTCCTCAAGCTTGACCTGAAGCCCCAGCTGTCTGACACGGTGAATACAGAACACATGACACACGGACACATACACACACATACACACACACATACACGCTATACAAATACCTAGACCCGCACATACACACACTCACACACATATGCACACAAGAAGTGTGTGTTTGTGTGTTTACAGAGTGCATGTCATTACCCTCATGCACTCTGAAAACGCTACAGCCAATTTTGACGTGGTTGAATTGCTCTAACCGGAAAATGGCCCAGCAGTGGCATTATGGAGAATCCTGTCAGGATTCCTGACAAGATTGGTGACTGTGTTGTTATTAGCTGTCATCGAGACATATTTTAACAATTATTTCATCATATTTGATGGGATGGAAGGAGCCACTGAAGGGATAAGTGATTTGGAGAAAATCATTTTCTGGCAGTATTTGAATGTAAAATGTAATCTGAGAGTCTAGTTTTGGAAAGACCTTGTTTTTAGAAATATTCTGCCCCCCTTCCCCCTCCCTGTAGGTGCGCTACACACAGCTGGTGCGGCAGAAGAAGCGCAAGGTGGTGTGCTTCAGTGGGGGGGCGGGGGTCCGCGGGGCGGCGGGCAGCACGTCGGAGGGCCGGCTAGGGCCCCGCGGGGGCTCCCGGAGGTCGGGCTACGCCTTTGCCCACCAGGAGGGCTTCGGCGAGCTGATCACGTCGGGCAAGAACATGCGTCTGTCCTCACTGGCGCTGGCGTCCTTTGCCTCGCGCCACAGCTCCAGCTGGATCGACACGCTGCGCAAGAAGAAGCACAGCCACACCCCCACCCCGCCCGGCGCCGCCTCCGGCGACAGCAGCCCCGCCCCCAGTTGTGTGTCCGGCTCGGCCGCGCCCCCGCTGTCCAACTCCCCTTCGGTGCTGGGGGGCTCCCAGGACGCAGCCATAGAGGAGGAGGAGGAGGCCCGCACGCCTCCGCCCTCCCCCCTCCAGGCCAAGCCCGGCTCCTCTACGTCGCATGCAAGACCCCCCACCGCTCTGCCGGCGGCCTCGGAGTCCACTCAGGGCCCCGCCACTGGGGGGGGGCCCGGGGACACGGCCCCTTCAGCACAGGGAGAGTCGGGGGGCTGGACCCTCAGTCTGGGAGCGGTGCAGGTGATCTGCTGTTCTTGATGTTTTGATCAGAAGCTTCGTGGTGGATGACACTCCCTGTGAAGCTTCGTGGTGGATGACACTCCCTGTCTTGTAGGGTCGCTGGTTCAGACCCTGCTTGACCTTGAACCCTCCCCTCTGTACTCTGTCCAACAGGAGGCCCTGTCCAACTGGAGGAGCCTTGCAGTTCGCTCCGGCAGCCCCGGTCCGCCCTCCCTCTAGGGTACCCCAGAGGAGGCCATCCAGCTGGGACTGAGGCCTGGAATTTGTGGGAGGAGACAGCTGCTGGATCGGTCCATGATGATTGTGGACAGCGAGCAGCCATAGCCCCCGTAGCAAAGCCACTCTGAGAAAAGAGTTAAATTCACTTTCCTTCCCTGGTGAATAGTTTGAAATATTATTTACGACGCGATCACTGTGTGCGGCTAGGACATGAACTCAGAAACAATACCAACATTATTTATCTAAAAGAGCGAGGGAGGGTAAAGGTCTATGATTAATGTGATATCCTCCCCTGAATGCCACATGCAAATGTGATGCAATATGATATGACAGAGCCATAACCGCATTTCATGAAACAGATAGTAAACCTTTAATTCCCGTAAGACAAATGGATAAAATCGTTAGCAT
>OLKM01001194.1:132578-137578 GCA_900291075.1 Melanogrammus aeglefinus | reverse complement strand
GATTTTTTGGCTTGAGATTTTCTAACAAACGTAAGGCCGCGGCTGTATTTGAAACCCAATTACTAGGCCAGACTGATGTTCCATGCGAAATGTAAACAGGAATGGATGGTCTCTCAAGGGCTAGGTCACAGCCACCCCGGTACTAGGAACCCTCATGGTGAATGACCTCGGGTCTCCACTGAAAACGCTGAATTGCCTCAAAATCAGCGTCACGCCAACTCATGCGACATAGCGCTGCCTGGTTTGGAAGGATCATTGACCTTTATGGCAGCCAGGCATTAGAAGGAGTAAGGGGACGGTAACACACAAGACCACCCTTGAAAAATCCCCAAACATAGTATATTTGGGGATTTCAACAGCACTAGAGCTAGATGTGCTGTTGAAATGTACTTTGAGAAGGTAGGCGCTGCCTCTGTGTAGGTCAATGATTATGAAATACATGTTAAATCAACCCAACCCCACTGACCACAGACAAAAGTAGTCATGACAACCTGGGGAGGGAGGGCTCCTGTTTCCTTCCTCTATGGTCGGGGAGCAAACCGCCAATCCAAGTCGTACGGTTATCACGTAAACAAGGCCCCTCTATCAAATACAAGCTTAGTGTCTCTTCTCTCTGAGTGTTTCTGTAAACACATTGTTCTAAGTAAATTGATGCCTATTTACATGAAGATTGTATTCACTTTACTTTTATTATGACATTTTAAACTATTGATAAATCTGGTACCGGATACATAATTATATAAATATATTTTCATTTAAAAGAGGCCATTGTTATTGTTGCTTGGATGGGAAAATCCCCAGAGCAGGATATCCTGCATTCTTTTGCTGTTATGGATCAGCCAAAGAGAAAATGGACTTGCCTCAATATCTCAAGAGATTCTTCAGAAAGTTGACGTTACACGTCACGCTATACATTACACAGTTCTCTATGTGGAATCCCAACAGGCCAAAAAGATTTTTTTTGCAAAATAACAAGATCAGATAATGATTAAAAAGCTCCATAAACTGTTTGGATTGGTCAAAATAAAAGAAGCTGGAACTGTGTATTATGAATGATCAAATGTATTATTTAAAGGTCCCATGGCATGCTACTTTATGGATGCTTATATATAGGTGTTAGTGGGCCCTTAATACAGTATTTGAAGACGTTCAAGAAATTCAGCCTTGGAGCAGAATTACAGCCACTACAAGCCAGTCCCACAATGAGCTTTCCATAAAAGTGCCCTTTTTTAGAGGCGGGTCAAGGTGGAGGGTGGGGGTGTGGCCCTGAGCAGCTTGCGGCCACGGTACCGTGCGCGAATGTTTACAGTGGATGCATCGCAATGGCGAGGCGCACACAGCTTTTTGCCATGTTCTGTAAATATTTTAGAACATTTCGGCTGCTCCGGTGGGAGTTCTGGAGCTCTATATCTAAATAATATCATATTATACATAGATACCCATATCATATAATATATATTATCACAGCCAAAAGCTGTGTGTGCCTCCAGACGATATTATGAATCTCAAACAACTGCATCGGATTCTCCGACGTCTCTGGTTCTTCCACTTCCACATCAATCTGAAGTAGCTTGAGCCGCGACATGGAGGAGAAAGGGATTGTTGCGCGTGAAGCGAGCTCCGGCGGGGGACAACCGCGGTCAATACCTTTCTCCTCCATGTCGCGGTTCATGTACCGGAGTCAAAGCCAAAATTCTTTTCCACCCCCCAATTCCTTCTCAACCATGGCTGAGATAACCCCCACTACGAGTCTCGTTGTGGAAGTACCAAGAGGCGTCAGAGAACCTGACGTGTGATGCGCCATAACACCAACAGCAGAACGGTTTATCCAACAAACAAAGAGGTGTACACTTCTTGGCAGAGAAATGACGGAATACGAGAGAGCAGAGCAGGATAACTAACGTCATTTCTAGCTACTTGGGGATCATAGGCAGGCTAGGGGAACTCATATTAATGTTAGAAAACCTCATGAAGTGAAATTTTCATGCCATGGGACCTTTCAATTGTGATGAAAAGGCACAAACGCTTGTGTGCTATTAAGTGGTTGTAAACGCCAGTCGGTTTAGATTTGTATCCTCCCCAATAACATCATTTGCTCAGAATTTGAATGATCTAAGCCTTTATGTGTATGAGGTTTTAACGTGTGTTCACCTCTGTTCCCTCAAGCACCGCCTGTGCCGTTGTGGAGTACTGATCAAGCTGCGACACTGGTAAGAAACTTCCCTCTCTCACCCTCACCCTCTCTCTCTCCTCTCTCTTCCATTCTCTCTCTCTCTCTCTCTCTCTCTCTCTCTCTCTCTCTCTCTCTCTCTCTCTCTCTCTCTCTCTCTCTCTCTCTCTCTCTCTCTCTCTCGCTCATGTTTCATGTTTCCTGTTCTTTGCCCTACAGGACCCGCTCTACACGTACTCAGGAGGATCTGGGAGCGGGATAGACTACACCTCTAGTAAGAACAGGATGGAGGATGTGTTAGTGTGTGTTTGCGCATGAGTGTGTGCTTGTGCCAGTGCGTGCGTAATGTGTTCGTAACCCTTTTGGGTTACTGTGGACTATCGTTAATGAGAATCACTTGAGTCTTGAAAGCACCACTAACCTGTGCCTCACCGCGGCGCCTCACCACGGCGCCTCACTGCTTCCTGTTCACCCCACCTCTGCGCCTCACCACGGCGCCTCACTGCTTCCTGTTCACCCCAGCCTCTGAGCCAGAGCAGTCCCAGGACCAGGTGTGGCTTCACTCCCTGTGGATCTCTGGCCTGTGTGTTCTCCTCTCCCCGGCCCTGGCTGTGTATGCATTCAGGTACGCCCACACTGGCACATGTTTACATACATCCCACCGCCCACAGGCACGAGTGAATCATGGTGACATGTAAGGTGATACAAGGCCACCGATGCAAGTGTGTTGTTCTCAATGACTATATGAATTAATATTCAATACACTAGATTCAGTAAATAAATAAAGTAAGTAAATAAAGTAAATAAACTGGTTTTAATCGTTTTAATAACAAACGCCTAGTCTCTCAGAAACATATGGGTTGTTCATTATTTTTTTTCGTGGCAGGCACAGGGAGAAGTTTGTCTCAAAGCTTCATAATTTGAACATGGTCACTGTGTGCGCGGCCGACCCACATCCCCCGCCCTCCAACTCCCTCGCCACGGTCGCAACGGCCCAAGAAGGACACGCACTTGTGACCTTCACCCCCGCTCGCTTCAAAGACCCCCTGCCCAATGCAGTGGAAGAACAGGAGGAGGAGGAGGAGGAGGAGGAGGAAGAGGAGGACAAGAGCAGATGAGAGAAGAACAGGAGAGGAGGAGGAGGAGGAGGAGGAGGAGGAGGAGGAAGAGGAGGACAAGAGAGAGACAGATGTAAAGCCAGAGAAAAGGAGTGAAGCAATCAGTTTCAACAATACAAGCTACTTCATGCTCCAGACAGACAGGGAGAGCGTTCCCCAACAGTCTGAGCCCAAATGTCTTTAAAAGTAAATGAACTATCACAGATCTGATTCTTGGATCTTTCGTTTGTTATGTCTCCTGTATTAGTCTATTGTATATTGATCAACTTGTTATGATGTTCGTATACACAGTATACATTGTTTTAATATATTTTTTCTTGAAGAAATACGTTTCATTTCCAAGCTGCTTGTGCCGCTAGTTTTTGGTTTGCAATACAAACTTGAAAAGGTAAACAAAGTTTGAGTTGTCAGCTCTGGAGATGAACTGAGGTTGGGTTAGAGGGCCACCATGCGGACAGTCGCATCATCACCACAACGTGTTTCCATGGTAATCGGGGATTTGTCAACAACAGATTACATGAATTTTCTTTCCATACAAAGCCGGCGCTATCGCTCGCAAATCTAATTCATGGGCAGTAACTACAACTGTAGGCTATGAAGCAAGGCTAAAGGGAAAGCACTGCCAGTAACACAATGTCTAGAAGAGAGGGGCTGGGTGAACCGGACCGTGGCGCGTTGAGCAGCGAGCAGGAGGAGAAGCTGCGGCAGTTCAAGGTGGACTTAGTAATAATCGGAGTTTAAAATGTATTCCGAACAAAACCAACGAAGGTTCATAAGACTTTTTTTTTCCTAGATCAAAACGAGAATCGACAATGAAAAGTATCTACGATCCCATCCGGAGATAGATAAACTGATGAGTGACTTTTTAAGGTTTGCTACAATGTTGCTTTATTTTAGCCCACTTCTAGGTATACAGGGGAAGTGTGTAGTGTACTCTGTGTGTGTGTGTGTGTGTGTGTGTGTGTGTGTGTGTGTGTGTGTGTGTGTGTGTGTGTGTGTGTGTGTGTGTGTGTGTGTGTGTGTGTGTGTGTGTGTGTGTGTGTGTGTGTGTGTGTGTGTGTGTGTGTGTGTGTGTGTGTGTGTGTGTGTGCAACCCAGTCTCACCAAAATGCGTACAGATCGCACGGTTTGCCATGCGTGCAGTAGGCCTACATACGCCAAATGACCATTTCGCGTTCATATGATACGCAAAACCCAGCATTAACTACTGTGGAGGGCGGATGCGTACACATACCACGCATCACAATACCCATACCGACGTCACCAGCGATGCATGCTGCATTGAACTTTACTCAGAATTCGGGAATTTCCGGCTTCCGATAAGGAAAAGTGCAATAAAATGGTTGAAATTCGGAAGAAAAAATATACGCATCCACCCTCCACATAGTTAATGCAAGTCTGTTATTCGGTAGTACGTCACAGCCACAATTTGACACCGTTATTTGCGTATCATATGAGTTGGATGTCTCGAGACGTGGTCTCGGTCTTGTCACAGTCTCGACTGTCTTTGGTCTTGGTCTTGTCTTGGTCTCGGATCCCTCGGTCTTGTCTTGGTCTCATTGCCTTGGTCTTGCGGTCTCCGGTCGACATAGGTTTCGGGAGATTTGCAACAAATAATGTCTATGATACCAAACATAATATTCTATAATGCAACATTAAATGGTTTCGCCTTCGAAATTTGGCCAGTTTGGGCATTTATTCATGTGCATGTG
>OLKM01001194.1:127500-132149 GCA_900291075.1 Melanogrammus aeglefinus | reverse complement strand
AAGCTCTGTCTCTGCACTGTTCTGTCTGTAGTTGAAATAATACCTTCTTAAATTGAATTTAAAAACCTGGACTGAAAACCTCTTACCCCAGTATGCTGCTCTTATTCAATTGATGCCAAGGTTATGTAACAACACTAGCTCACTAGCTGTTTGTTTTTTTTTGTGTGTTGTTTTTTGTTAGGACGAGACCTTCGGTCTTGGTCTCGTCTCGGTCTCGTCTCGACTTTGTCTTGGTCTTGACTGAGTCTGTCTTGGCCTTGGTCTCGTCTTGGTCTCGGTCTTGATACCCTCTGGTCTTGGTAGTGTCTTGGTCTCGGTTAAGCCGGTCTTGACTACAAGTCTATGCGAAATGGTCATTTGGCGTATGTAGGCCTACTGCACGCATGTCAAACCGTGCGATCTGTACGCATTTTGGTGAGACTGGGTTGGTGTGTGTGTGTGTGTGTGTGTGTGTGTGTGTGTGTGTGTGTGTGTGTGGTGGTGTTGTGTGTGTGTGTGTTGTGTGTTGTGTGTGTGTGTTGTGTGTGTGGGCCTGTGTGAGCGAGAAAAAATTAAGGTTGATTAAGGCTTGAATTCTGCTGTGTTTAATTCCCAGCCATATGGTCAATAAATGCTCACTGTTCATTATTATTATTATTGTTTGTTTCTTCCCCTTTCTCTCTTAACAATCATCTCATAGAGAAGTCCTTCTGAAGAGGCCACCAGACATCCGAGAGTTTGCAGCAGGTGACTTGGAAGCTCACCTAAACAAGACAATGTGAAACAATATGCTTCCTTTTTCCATGGTTCTCTTTTTAATGTTTTTTTTTCACTTCCTAAAACCTCTATGAACACAATCATAATCTAACAGTACACCTACTAACTTGTGCACGTACCCAAACTTTCGTTTTTCAGAACACTTCAACAACGACCTTTGTGAAACGTTGGATCTGAAAAGCGAGGAAGCTGTGAAATGGAATCAGGCTAAATAAAGCAGTTATTGCTTGTGTGTGTGTGTGTGTGTGTGTGTGTGTGTGTGTGTGTGTGTGTGTGTGTGTGTGTGTGTGTGTGTGTGTGTGTGTGTGTGTGTGTGTGTGTGTGTGTGTGTGTGTGTGTGTGTGTGTGTGTGTGTGTGTAATAATAGTCATAAATAAATAAATGCATCCTTGTTGGTTTCATTAGTCATTTAAGCAGGATAATGAGGTAGAAGAAGCCCACTGGGTATTACGTGAGCCCTGTTTGGGAAAAAAAGAGTAGGGCCGCTTACCTCGACTTAAATTGCCACATACACTTAACTATGTGCTTTTATGATAACAACTTGATCAGTCCTGATAATAAACCTCATATTTGCCAATTGATCTGGGTCTTCTGAAAGGAGAAATCCTTAATTTGTTTCAACTTTTTGTGAGATGCCTTCTTTCGTTAGACTAATTTTTGTAGACTGAACTAGAAGCTGCTTCATCTGTCCTGCATGCTACGGGCCAGGAGTCATCAATAAAGCGTGATTAAGGTGTACGCGCTTCACCTTTGTGGTGTACAGTTGTGGTCACAAATTTCCCCCTGGGGACAATTACAAAGGATAATTAAATAACCTTTTAATAAGTTCATTTTCAAGGAAGTTCAATATAGAACCTGGTCTGATTTAGTCTGCCAGACCAAGATCAATCGTAGATTGCACGTTGTTCTGGAGAAGCTGCTGTCAGAGTGGCGAAGTCACGACCCTTTCGGTAGAGCCCAATGGGCCCTATCAGAGTGGGCCTATGAGATCGAAAAATATGAATGGGTTTCAATGGAGAGAAGGTAATTATCTTCTGATCATAGTCTTTCTTAACTGTGCCCCGGATTACACATGCTGTTTAGTTATTTAAATTATAATGTTTCATGTCAAGAGTTTGACCGTTTATTGTGCAATTGTTCAGTTAAAGGCTGTAGAGAAAACACAATGAGAAAGACTACACGTCTCGTATGTGACGTCACGCTCCCTGCTACTGGCGTGGACAAGACCGACAATCTCCCCATCGGCATAACTGAAACTCTCCACATGCCCCGACTTATAATGTTTTTCACCTCTTTCGATGCTTTCATCCTCCCCTTGGAAAAAAGCAGTGAAGTGGAGCAGAGGCATCGCCATGTAGGCCTATGTCTGTACCATCCTCTGTACCGGAGTTCCAAGTGCGGGTGGTGACGTATATCATTCGTTCTAGAGCAGCGACGAGCTGTAGTTCACAAAGCGGCCTCACACAAAACCTAACATTATCAAACTTTTTCAAGAATTGTATTCGTTTTCTTTGCATGAAAAATAATAATTTAAATCCACAAAAAAAAAACATGCGTAATCAATCGCATATAAAGACTGGGACCAGAAAATAATAACTTTCGAAACCCATTAATTTTTCTCGAGCTCACAGGTCCCATGGGCTCTATCGGAATGGGCGTGACTTCGCCACTCTATAGATCTCGTAAGTACGCCCATTCCGGTAGAGGACCACATTTTGGGACCAAATTTTCAGATCTGTGCTCTTTTAATTCACTTGAGAAATGTGTGCTATGAGTTTTCTGGATGTTGTGTGCTTATAAACAGACATTTTGACCATGTGAATGAAGCTGCAGTTCAGGTTTATAAGTGGAACATCTTTTCTTAAATATGACAATTATATGTTATATATCTTCCATTAGATTGTTATTGACTTTTAATTTTGCTCAGACCCCGTTAATCACCGCTTGCGGTTATATTTATTATTATTATTTAAATGCAATTGATGGAAATGGTCAAACTCACGTTCACTGTGGGACCAATGCCCATATCGTAGGGCTTGGGGGGAAAATATATTGATAAAATGAACCCTGAGGCTCTAAAGCCTGTATCATCTGTATCTCAGAGAATTGATTTGATTCAAAATCATGCTGCTCACCTATAAATCCCTACATGGTTTAGGGCCAAAGTATATAACTGATATGCTTCCACTGCCTTCTAGACCACTAAGATCCTCTGAGACCAATCTGTTAATTATCCCCAGGGTGAACACGAAACATGGGAAAGCAGGATTTAGTAACTATGCAACGAATAGCTGAAATAAACTCCCTGAGGATTTAAGACTAACTCTGACCACTTTTAAAACAAGACTGAAGACTTTTATGTTTGCTTTGAGCTTTCTGCTAAATCTGAAATACATTGCACTTTCATTATTTAACTTTGCCTTCACTATCTTTCACGTATCTATTTTATTTTAGTATATGTTGCCTTTATTTTTTTTACGTATATATTATATTTTATTTCTTCAATCTATTTATTTTATTATTTTATTTGATTGTATGACGATGTTGCTATATGTGAAGCACTTTGAGTCTGCCTCATGGATGAAAATAACTATATAAATAAAGTTGCCTTGCCTTGGAAAGGCCTATAAGACCCATTAAGGGTCTGAATGAGGACATTTACGAAAGCTTTGTAAATTCTCCTCGGTTTCTGGGTAGTGTCATACATTATGGCAGGGCAATTCTGCTTTGAATAGTTTGTATTGATATAGGCTTATTGTGTGTATGCAACTAAAATATCAACCATTTAAGTTAACACACACCCACACACACACACACGCGCACACACACACACACACACACACACACACACACACACACACACACACACACACACACACACACACACACACACACACACACACACACACACACACACACACACACACACACACACACACACACACACACACACACACACACACACACACACACACACACACACACACACACTTTGCCTCACTTAGATCAGGTAACCTCCCACCGTGTATTTAACAGAGAGCAGACAGAGCCGAGGGCACTCACCCCCAGCCGCGCTTGCTGCACCTGCATTTGTGTGCACCATCTTAATTTGGGTCCAGCTTAATTCGTTTGGGTCGGACATTGGAAGCAGTTCCTGAGCGTCAGCAGCAGAGAGCTGTATGTGAGTATGTATAGCTTAAATAGTTTTAACCTGTTCATTGGAAATATATGTCTTTATTGGGTTGATTAATGCTGATATTAACAAAAGGCAGATTAGGGTGCTGGGGTTTGATTTTATTTCCGTGGGAAAAAAAAGTTTTGATTCATTTTAAACATCTTATCACATTAAGTCAAGTTGATGGCCTTGCCGAAGCCTGATTTATTTTTGCATTGGTAAGTCAAGTAATTGTACCATGGTTGTGGAGTAGGATATGCAATGTGAAATTCATAAATGATGAATGTAGTTTAACAACAAACTTGCATCTTGAAAACCATGTTTGTGTAACGGAAAATGTATTTGCTCTAAAGGCATTTATAATTTTTTAAAAAAATAAGTCAAATTCTTATCAAATTAGATCCCAAGGTCGAAAAAAGGAAAGACTGGGATATATTTAAGATGGCATGACGTAAGACCAAAGATGCCAAGTCATGGTGTACTTTACAGAGTGTGTTTATCGCAACAAGCTCTCTTCTGACTTCCATGAGTCCTCCCCATAGGCAGGTAACTAGGAGAGTAGCACGGGGGGAAAGATCTCAGAGGAAAACAACACCTTATTAAGGCACATTCGGCATAGCAACGAAAACTCTCCTTATACAAGCTGGATTACAGCTCATCTAGGTTTGCATATTAAAATTTTGTTTAAATCCTAAAATGACTCACACATTACTAACCA
>OLKM01001194.1:55000-120000 GCA_900291075.1 Melanogrammus aeglefinus | reverse complement strand
ATGACCCTTAAGTCCCGCCTCCTCGCACAGCTCAACGAGTGTGACAACTTTGGCGCCAAAAAGGTACCGCCCACTTATCCTGATCCTTTGCTTGGTTCCTGCGGCAGTGGTTGTGGTTTTGGTGGTGGTTGTTGTCATTCAGGTCCTTCCGTCCAGCACAGTGTCTTTATCAACATAAAGTCTCCCCACTGTTTCCAATTCCTCTTCCTCCCTCCCTTTAGCTGAAGAAGCTACTGGTTAAGAAGCTGATGGCGTCGGGGCAGCTCCCCAGCCTGCCCGACCTGCTGTCTATCCTGGGCTCTGGTACGTCCAAGCTCTCCTCCCAACAGCTCTCCTCGTACACCGCGGAGGAGCTCAAAATGACCCTGAAAGGACTGGGCCGCAAAGGGAAGATGAGGTTGGGGCTGGCCCGGAAGCTGGTCCAGAGTCTTCTGAAGAAGGGGGAGGTGAGTGGGTCTGTGGCACCCAAACATCCCCTATATCCTCTTCCTCACATGTCTTTTGGTGTCTCTTCACGTTTGTGTGTTTCCTTCATGCTTTTCATGGATCCTCCTCCCGGTGTGCGGTATCAGAATGTGAGCGCTGAAGATCTGGTGTCAGTGGGCGGCGCTGTGAAAGGAGTCCCCCTCAGGGTCCTGAGGAAGATGAACGCCAAGGAGATGCTGGGTAACGGCAGTCTGGAGGACGTCACCCAGATGATGACCAAGGGGCAGAAGGAGGCGCTGATGGAGGGGGTTCGTTAAGCACTCATTTAATAATACATCTTGTTTGTTGAATTGTGACTCTCTCATGATCCACTATTTGACGATGATTTTTCGAGATGAATCACAATTAAACACAAGAGAGCGAATCATATCAAATAAAAATACAATATACTAAAAAGTACATTTCAGAAGTACACTTAAGTGAGAGATGTTGTAAAGGTCGCCGTCCAAAGCGTCCATGTTTTCACCCGTAGCTCCGCAAAAACATGCAAGCCTCCGAGATGATCATGAAGCTGCCAGCCCTCCTCCGCTCCACCCTGTCCCTGAACGACCTGAAGAGGGCCAACCTCACCTCTCTGGACCAGGTGGAGGGCAAGCAGTGGACCCGAGCTCAGGTACCGCCCCGCTGCTCTGGAACAATTTCCCGGCTGGATTGACTGGTGGATGGGCACGTTTTATTCTTAAGAAACATTTGAGTTCATAGAAGGTCTTTGTATTTGAGTGGAGCAAATAGCTCTAAAATAGCCTAAATAGCCTGCTGGTTTATGAAATCGTGCTAAAGAGCTAAATTCATGTTATTTTTTCTTTCTTCTCAGGCTATATTCCTGCTCAAAAAACTAATGAAGAAAAACATCACGCCCAAAGTTATACGGTCAGACACATTGATTACAACGCGATTGCTGCAATAAATTGCTCAAATATATTGAGAAGAAGAGCAATTTGACATTGGCGTAATCTCCTTAAAACCCTATTTTTGTTTTAAACCCCTGTGTGGTTGTTTTGCATGCTTGATGCTGATTGGCTGAGACAGGCGACTGCAGCAAGCCATTGTGGGCATGACCTGTAGGATGATGGAGAGAGTGGCTGAGAAGGACTCTTTAGAAATGGTTGACGCCTTAACCGAGACCCCACAGTTGCTCTCAAAAGACCAGGTACACACACACACACACACACACACACACACACACACACACACACACACACACACACACACACACACACACACACACACACACACACACACACACACACACACACACACACACACACACACACACACACAAACACAGGCATGTTTGCATGCATTTTATTATTTTTATTTTTATTTATTCAATTTTGTAGGTCACCTGTGCTGCCCGGAAACTATTTGCCGCATTTGAGAGCGAGAGACGCAGTTATTTCCTGAACGTCACAGACCAAGAACTGGAAGTCATCCCTACTGAGATGCTGATCCACCTGGCGTGAGTCCCTCCCATTCTTCTGCCCTGACTGCCCTTTTATTCCCTCACACCCACAGACCCGTTTCACCCTGTACAGCAACGTGTGTCCTGGTGGTTGAACCACTGCCTCCATCCAAACCTAGCCACCCTCCCCATCTCCTCCCTTACAGCAGCGCCACCACCCCTACGCCTCTCTCTCTGTCTCCTGTGTATCTCTCTCTCTCTCTCTCTCTCTCTCTCTCTCTCTCTCTCTCTCTCTCTCTCTCTCTCTCTCTCTCTCTCTCTCTCTCTCTCTCTCTCTCTCTCTCTCTCTCTCTCTCTCTCTCTCTCTCTCTCTCTCTCTCTCTCTCTCTCTCTCTCTCTCTCTCTCTCTCTCTCTCTCTCTCTCTCTCTCCCCCTGCCTCCTCTCCCTGCCTCTCTCACTCCTGTACGGCTTGACTGACACTCGCTCCAATCTGACAGAGCCAGGAAGATCCGGAGCCTTCCAGACTCTGTGTGCGCCACCTTCCTGACCAAGATGAGTGGCGCCAACCTGAGCTCCCTGGCTCCCAGGTCCCTGTCTCGCCAGGCGCTCACCAACCGGTCGCTACTCTGCCTGGCCGATGTAAACACTGATCCTTTCTCTATGGTAACACTGAAACACAATGCATTTTTTTTTCTGGAGAGCATGTGTGGAGCGGTACCCTTGTGTTTTATCCAGGGCCGCAGCATGGCTGAGGTATCAAGTGAAGAGGTCCTGGATCTGGGACAGCTGGTGTGTGAGCTCTCCCCATCCCAGCTCCGGCTCTTCAGCCAGGAGGCCCTCAACGCCAGCCTGCAGGCCATGGCTGCCTGCCCCCACATCCCTCGCCGACACCACATGGCCCTACTCCGCCTGCTCAAGCAGACTTATGGGTAGGAGTGACTCTCATCAAGACCGCTTTAGGTTTCATGCAGCAGAACAGAACATTGAAAGACCTGCCTGGGAAGAGACTGAATCTGATGTGTTTTATTCTTATGTTCTGCAGAGATGTATCTGATTGGTCCCAAGAGACGATGGAGTCCTTCGGCCCTCTACTCCTGTTGGATGAGTCAGAAATCAAAAATCTTTCGAGTTCCGTCTTGAAGGTGTGCGTCGACATCAAGTCTATGATCTGCTGTCTCTCATTAATATCTTATACCAGCAGAACATTTTAAACCTTCCTATGCAATAGTTGTCTAGTGTCTATGGGTTTCCAAACTACTACTGATACTACTACTACTATGCAAAAGATATTCAACATTCATAAGCATCACCTGATCTACCTCCAAGCCATGGCAGGAGGCAGTTCTATCTGACCTGAAGGACAGCATGATGAATGACATCTCTAGCGACCTGAGCGCCGGCCTCAAAGCCCTGAGGAGGCTTCTCTTCTCTATCAAGACCCGGCCTGGAGGGGCCCGCAGGAGGAGAGGAGCAGGTCAGCAAGCGGTCATTGATCAGCTGTTTGATGGATCACTGTGATTTTGGTGCAATCACTATAATTACCAATGGGGCCTATTAAAGACAACGATGAAAGGAATACAACCTTAAAGAGTGTCTTCCCAGTGAAGCCACTGTTTCAGCTGATCTTCAAACGCTATGAGATGTGTTTTGGGCTGAAAGTTCTAGGTAGGAGGGGTGTGTGTTATCCCCATGTTATGACCCTCACCAGCATTGTTAATACCGTTGTTATGTACGAGCATTTTAATGAGCATGAGTTGTATATGGAATGCGCCACACAACGTACATTATACTATATGTGTCTGGGAAGCCTTACTCTCGGAAGCGGGTATTAAATCAATACACACACACACACCATAAATATCTGAAAAGCTCAACTCTTCTCTCGGACGCCTTACATAGTCAACCGCTGCCTAGGCACCGTTCCACACGTCCACACAAACTGCACCGCTGGTGCCCCTTGGTCGAGGCATCCCAAAAAGAATGCCACCTGCCTCGCCAGCAGAGTAGAATGTCTACACAGCGGTTTAAGAGAATGGCAAAAATATAGGATTTACCCCGTTTGTATCTAAATTGGGGACTTATTTCAGTAGCAGTGATAAAATGGCGTCGATTACTCTGTTGACGATCAAAAATGATCACGTTTAAGACAAAAACAAAAATGATTTTGGGTTCACTGGCCCTTCAAATGATTATAAGTCTTAACCTTGATCATTTGGTTGTCTGGTTTTCATGCATCCATCGTTGATAAGTCAAGTCAAGATGAGACGTTTTTTAAAACAAACAGCCACTCTTTCATTGGATGCATGTATCTTTACACCCCTGTCGTTATGGTCTGCAGACGTCGCCCCCGCGGATGGACCCACTGTGCAGCTGATTGAGGAGCTGGCAGAGGACAATGTCCTCTGGACCCCCCAACAGCTGCAGGGCATGTCAGCAGAGACGTTCATGGCAACAACAGAAACATTGCGCTCCATCACTGATTACAGTTCAGCTCAGCTGGACGCACTTAAAGAAAAAGCTGTGGAGGTGAGGAGGAAAGCTCTGGGCCTGGATCAGCTGATCTTCCTAATCATGCAGTTACTAACTGCAACTGGTTTCTAATGGCTACATGTGGCGCTGTGGGTCCAGAGACAAATAACAGCAGGAATTTCAGCTTAGTTAATATTACTTTAGTCATTTAGCAGACACTTTAATACAGCAGCCTACAGGGAATTTTAGCTACGTGTCATTTAGGATCAGGTAGGGGTTAGGGCATCTCAAAAAATGCTAAAGGTCTACATCCTAGAGTCAAACGCCTTAACCACGAGACTATGCATCCCCCAATCCCCTCACCGTATGGCTTCATTTCTTCCAGGCATTCGGCCCGGTGGGCACTCTAAATGAGAGCGTGGTGATCCAACTGGGGTGTGTGAGCCAGGGCTTCTCCTGGCGCAGAGCTGCAGGCCCTTCCCCTGGCCCTGGAGACGCTGGAGGAACTCTCAGACTGCCGCTGGCTGCAAGAGCAGGTGAATCACATGAACAATGAGAAAGACCCTCTAAGACGTTGATGATGACCTAGAAAATGAGATAAATATACCATAAATAAGGGTATATAATCATGGATATATAGCGTGGATATAGGGTGCAAAGCCATGGATATATAGCATGGATATAGGGTATTTATGTATGCATATATAGTGTGTATATAGGCTATACAGCCATGGATATATAGCGTGGATATAGGGTATATAGCCATGGCTATATAGCGTGGATATAGGGTATAAAGCCATGGATATACAGCATATGTAGCCTATATCCATGTGGGATTTAGGATATATCCCTTCAAAGTGAACCTCTGTTTAGTCTGTCTTGAGTATGCCAAACATAACTGAACAATTATATTGTGTGTTTGACACTAAGTATGATGTCTGTTGGTGCTCACAGAGGGTCGCTATCTGGAAGGGGTTCTCTAAGAGAAGCAATCTAGGAGCGGATACGCTGGGAGCTGCTGATATAGTAACGCTCAACCAGTTCATCTGTGGCCTCAGCCCTGAAGACATAGGAAAGATCCAACCGGCTGCCTTTAGGTTGGGCCATGAACACAGCACAGCCAACACTGTCAATCCATCTTGATCGTTGCAGTCATATGACCTTACATGGTGTGTGTGTGTGTGTGTGTGTGTGTGTGTGTGTGTGTGTGTGTGTGTGTGTGTGTGTGTGTGTGTGTGTGTGCGCGTGTGCGTGTGCGTGTGCGCGTGTGCGTGTGCGCGTGCGCGTGTGCGTGTGCGTGTGTGTGTGTGTGTGTTCTGGTATGAAGGGACTCTGTGTCCTCAGTGGGAGACATGCAATGTCCGTTATCAGTCATAAGGGAATTCAAGAAGCTGGCGGTGACTGTGCTTGGAGAGCCTAGAGATTGGACTGAGGCAGAAGCCTCCATAGTGGGCAACATTGTTGGTGAGATACAAGTTAATTTGTATTTTTCCTTTGGACACGTCCTAATTCAGTGACTGCAATGGAGCTCTGTGTTCGTTATGTGTTTTTCTATTTAGTCCATCTTAGTAAATCTACAATCTGAAACATTCAGTTTCAAGGGGCGTCCTAAACCCCCCTTTTCTCCTAACCACAACTTTTGCATACTGGGTGAGAGATGGTTGTTGAAATTTCAATAAACTTTTTAAATGTATGTTCCTATTTGTCTCCTAGTGGGCCTGAACGCAGACGAGATGAAGTCTCTGGAGGCCCTTGTCCTTCCCTACCTATCCAAACACAGCATTTATCGCATTCCTGTAGAGGTGTTCTCTGTGAGTCACTTCTCAGCTTCAAACTGCTTTCCTTTATTTCTATATTATTTCTATATCATTCGCCCTGTTGATTGTTTCCCCAATGGGCCATATTAACTAGCGGCTCCATCTTGGTCCTAAACTCAAGAGCTGGATTCAGGTCAATCAGACGTATTGACCAATCTCTTTCTCCTCCAAAAGGCCCTGTCCCTCACTCAGCTGAGATCCCTGGGTGCGGAAAACCTCCTCATGGTGACTCCCGCCCAGAGAGAAGCTCTGACCACAGAGCAACGGGCTGCCCTCGACGAGACACTGACCGACTCTCGCACGGAGGAGTCAGCCCCCCAGCCTCTCACCGCTGATCCCCCTCAATCAAGTAGGGAGATCATATACAAATGACCTCTGAGTTAATGGCATAAGCTCAAACCTGTAATGGTGGTTCATCAAAGACTACAATGACCAGAATGCAATGCGGTCATCAATTGTAATTTATACTTCGTTAATGGCCATTTGAGTGTCTATTTGTCACGTATCAAATATGACCAATGGAATTATTCTGTTCTAAACAACATAAGTGTTGTCTTTGAGGTTAGCAATGCCAAATGAATGCCATTGATCTGCTAGCGGCTGTACAATAATTGTATTTAAATTGTTTTCAATCCACTGTATTGCATCTCTTTCTAGGTGCTCCGTCCATGACCATTGAGGGCATCGCAGCGTTCATGAAGCCATTCCTCTTCCTCTTCCTTGGACTGCTGCTGCTTTAGAGCCACGCACCTCAGCTCACACTCACAAGCAGCACTACTACGCACTTGCTACTGTGAAGAGGACCATAGATCTTTATACTCTATATTTACAAATAGTTTGTCAACATACAGAATATATATTTCGGATTCAATTGTAACTGAATGGACGGTAATATTTATTGGTCTACGTATAACGCTGTGAAATGTGGAAAAAGAAGGCGGTTAAAGATGGTTATAATAGTGATACAGATGATTAAATGAGGTGTCAGCACCATGATGATGTACACAATTACAGGAAGACAAACTACATGACATGTTCAAATAAAACATTTAATCAAATTTTTTGTCAAGGCAGTTAAATAGAAGTGACAGAGAGAAAGTTCTGTCTATATAACATAATAAAGTACATTCCCCAGTGTGTATTGTACATCCAAATTATTTATCTATGAAAATCTGCTTAAATACGAGGTTATGCATGGTCATCTAGTTTAAGGCATGTTGGAGGAATACAAAGAATCACAAAATATACATCAGGTTTGTTTAAAGTTTCTCATAGGACAATACAAATCCCTAAACTACCCTTAAAAAGCACAGCAGACATTCACGATTAAAACACACAAAACAAACTCGCACACCTCCATCCCCTTACATGCCAAAGAAACTGTCAATCTGTTAAATATTGTTTACTTACTGTCTTTAAATTAATTGGTAGCAACTGCCTATAATGTACAACCCGGAAATTAAAAACAAAGTCATTTTAGAAAATCCTCACGAGTAGAGAAACTAGGATTGATGTCACATTACACGGCTGTCATCACATTTGTGGTCGCCTGTGAAGACAGAAATAAAGAACAATCTGGAGTACAAAACCTATTTATCAAACTTCAGAGTGGCTCGCTGGGGGATCCTGAGTGGACGTTACAATCACTTTTGTTCCTCAAATAAAATCTGCAGTAGCATTGTGTGTTAGGAGAGTACACGGGGCGTACCCCCGACACAGGGCGTACCCCCGACACAGGGCGTACCCCCGACACAGGGCGTACCCCCGACACGAGGACCAGGACATATGAAAGGCACTTTGCATTCCCGGGCTTCATCCAACGCACTTCTAAACCTGCAGCCTCACTCTTCTGCCATGGCCCGTTTAACTTTTCTCCGCGGCGTTCTTGGCGTTGATGAAGGCCATCCCGTGCGTTCTGAAGTGCGTGTTCAGGTCGCTTGCTCTGTCGAAGCTCTTCCCACACACCCTGCAGGGCAGCCTGCCCTCCCCGTCCCTCCCCGCTGCCGCGGCCCCCTGGGAGGCGGGCGACGGCGGCAGCATGAGGTCCTCGTGGCTCCCGCTGGGCCCGGGGGAGGCGGCCGGGGCCAGCCGGTCCCCGGACCCCTGGTGGAGGTCCGCCGCGGCGTCCCGGACCTTGTGGGTGATAAAGCGGTGGCGCGACAGGGAGGACGCCGACGTGAAGCAGGCGCCGCAGTGCAGGCACTGCTGGCCCCCGCCGGCGGGCCCCTCGGTGCGGTGCTGGGGGATGTGCTCTAGGAAGACCCCCTGGTCCTCCGTGGTGAACCCGCAGGGGGCGCAGCGGAAGCCAGACTCGGGGAGGGCGGGGGGAGTGGGCGCGGCTGCCGCGGAGAGCCGGGTCCTCTTGGCCGGGCTCGTCCCGCCCGCCGACGCCTCTTCTGGCTCGGCCCTCCGGGGGATCCTCCGGCCCGGGACACACCCGGAGCCACCGTCCTGCTCCGAGGAGCTGTCGTCCAATCCGCTGACTCCCTTTAGCCGCAGGACAGGAGGATTAGTGGCACGTTACGCACAGCCTCACACCTCAGGGAGCTCATGATAGTGATAGAGGATGTGGTACCAGTGAGGAGTCCTGGCTGACTGCAGCAGTGCCGTGTCTCAGCTGAATGTGTCTCTCCAGCATCACCCTGCTGTTGAAGGTCTTCTGACCTTTGGTACAGAGTCTACACACACACACACACACGCACACATCTCAGAAGCATGCTACTAATGTAAATAAGAAGAAGAATGCAAAACATGTGCCCTTTGCTCCAAGCGCAAAGGGCCTCACGAGATCACTGCACACAATGGTCAACAAAAGCCTCGTTCTGTACTTTATCTACAAAAACATACAAATTTATGCAAATGTCCACTTAATGACCAATTGTCATCCAGTGACCCTGTGTCAGCTCGAGTACAACACAGAGATAAACATGTGCCGTGTCTGAAATCGCACTTACGTAAGTCCCCTTACATTGAGTGCACTTCATTATCCCTAAGGCACACTTACTTAAAGGTTGGGTATGGAATTCTCTTTTTTGGCAAAATTACTTGAAATCCTTATCATAATCCACTTACAGCCACTGAGTTAGAAGTACTGACATGAAAGTTAAACAAGTCAATCATCTGTGGAACGGGCAGGGCTCGAAAAACTCCAGCCAATGATTTCCAGACCCACCGAGTGGCATTGGACAGCAAGTACGTCAATCAAACGGTCGTACTGCGCTCCCCCTCCCCCGCTCCCCGCGCGTGATCCCCTTCGTGCACGTACTCAAAGCTCATGACCCAGAGCAAGCTTCTGTTTGTTGTTATCCTGTGGTAGCTACTGTGTTCGCGCTCGTGCGTGATAGCGCGTCCATGTACTTGGAATGGGTGGAGTCAGAGTCAGCGTTGAAGAAGAGGGGGTAGGATAATTTGAGTTGTGTATTTTCAAAATCGGCTGGCGTTTCGTAAAATCCAATACCCAACCTTTAAAGGCGCAGTGCTCTCATTTCTACAGTGCACTGTCAAAACAGCCTTTACGCATCTACCGGAAATGAGTTTGCAGTTTGACGGTTTTTCTGTGGTATTTTTTTTAATTTCCATAATTCGCCCATCATTTTAATAGCTATCAATTTCAATTACCATCAATCAATTTCTATCGATTTTATCTGTATTTATTTTAGCGCTGTATAGTACTAATCAACTCAAACTGTAAATATTTAGATTGTTGTTTTTTTTTCAACTGTTAAAATGTCCTCCATTTTCAGATTTGAAATTCCCGCCCCCTCCGTTTACGTAGACAAGATGGCGGCCGTTGAGGGTGGAAAGCGGCCATCGGTTCACGCTCAAGTTTTACATCGTTTTGAGTGCGCCACCGAGGTACTTCCAGTGCACTGCGTTTTTGGCACAATCTCAAACGTCCACTCTAAAAAAGTAAGTGTAAGTATAGAAGTGTGCGATTTCAGACACAGCAATGGTCTGGTTCTGGACTGAGAGTTCTAGGGAGGAGTGGGAGGGACTCGTATGTGGGCTACTCACTTGCAGTGGAAGCCGCGGTTCATGCCCTTGTGCTTGACCCTGATGTGGCGCCGAAGGCTAGAGGTGGTGGTGAAGGTACCCTCACACTTGGTACAGGGAAACTTCTTCAGTGTCAACAACACACAAATACATCTGGTTAGCTTTGCAGTCCTCAATTAAATACCACCAGGTTTGCTACCCCAGGGGTACCAAACCTAGTGGTATTTAATTGGCCCCCTTCCCGGAGTAGCCCGAGCTGACCAGCAGGCCTATCAGGGCCCTTACCAGGGGAAACATAACCAGAAACCTAATAACGCCAGCATTGGTGCCGGTATATCTGAGAAAGAAGTCAGACAGTATGCAGCTTTTGGGTGAAAGATGACCTTGCCGTGCTGCTTGGCCATGTGGGCGAGGTAGAGCTCCCGCTCTGCGTAGTGCGTCTGGCAGGGCAGGCAGCTCCACGCCGAGGGGCCCCGGGGCCGCTCGCCGTTCACAGCCTCATCCTCGTCCTCCTCGTCCCTCCAGTCCTCCCCGTCCGAGCTCTCCGTCTTCAAAGAGGCCCGGGGCTGGGAGGCGGGGGCCAGAGCCGGGGGAGGGTCTGCCTTGGCTGGGACCGCCTTATGGGAAGCCTGGAGGATGGAGTTTCAGGTAGGGGAGGGGGCGGTTGGAGACGTGTCACGTGTAAGTGTGCTTTTGGATTTGGACCCACTCAAAAAGCATCCTTGAATAAAATTGGAATTGTACGTCATTTCTGTAAATACTAAAGGAATAAAAACATTATCCAAGATGGACGTTACCGCGATGTGGTCCACCAACGAGGTCCTCTGGGAGTACAGCTTGGGGCACTCGGGGCACTTGAACACGTGCACCGTCTGGTTGGCCAGGTGGGTGTCAAAGTGCACGTAGAGCAGGGACTTCTGGGTAAACACTGTGTCACACATCACACACTTATAGATCAACCTGTGGAGGAGAGAAAGAAGATCTCCCTGTTCAGAACACCATTGACAGGAGTCACAAAGGCCAAGCGTGTGTGTGCGTGTGTGTGCGTGCGTGCGCGTGTGCGTGTGCGTGTGCGTGCGTGCGTGCGTGCGTGCGTAGGTAGCTACTTGGGCTGGCCCCCGGTGAGGGTGGGGTGCTGGGCCGTGATGTGGTTTTGGATGCTGGGGGAAGACTTGAAGGCCATCGGGCAGCTGGGGCACTTATGGAACATGTCACAGTGAGCCATCTGGATGTGAGACTTGACCGAGATCAGACCTCCGAACACCACCTGGCAGCTGGAACACCTGCGGAGGTGAAGGACACGGAGAACATCAGCTCACCTGAAACACTCCAGGTCTATGTCTACCCGTGTCCTCTACGGACCAGCGGCGCTCACCGGTATCCGATGCGTCGGGTGAAGTGCAGGCAGGCCTCCTCCAGGTGGGTCTGGAAGGCCGCCTGGCTGGCCGCCGCGCCGCCGCACTCGGGGCAGACGTGGGGGGGGAGGGCCTTGTGGATGCGCTGGTGAGCGCTGGCGCTGCAGCCGTTGGAGAGCAGGATGGGGGGAGAGCACTCCTTGCACGGCTGGAGGGGATGTGGAGAGGACAGGTCAGCGGCGTGGTCACGTGAGGTGGATACCGACCGTACGGCGTTGGGTAGAGCGGACTCACGGTGCTGTACGCCGGGTTGAGCTCCTGGAAGTGAGCGGCCACCTCTTCTTTGCTGCTAAACTGAAGCAGACACTCGGGGCACTTGTTGCCGGTGTACTGCACCGCTTCGGCCACCACCTTCCTTCCGGGGGGGGCCTGCTGTGGCTGTACAGCGGGGGTGCTCACACTGGGGGTGGAGGAAGACAATGGTCCGGCGGAGGAAGTCACTGAGGAAGAGTTGGGGAGAACAAAGCAGCCCGATTTCACATTGGCCATATCACGTACCGTAATCTTCAGACTATAAGCCGCGCCTTTTTCCCCATTTTTCGAGTCAGCGGCTTATATAACGGTGCGGCTAATCTATGGATTTTACAGGTTACAGACGAGTCCACCGACTTTAACTCTATGGGCTCTATGACCGGTCCGCGCCGCAATTTTCCGTCTCGTAAACGGTCGTTGCCATTCAAACCAAACATCCTTCACATTCACCGAGCGAACATTATGAAAGTAAAATGCACATTTCTCGCAAAAAATGTTTACATAAACTCATGTAATGGCGTAACTATGTTACTATTTCCACCCAGAATAAAGAAAAATGTCGGCCGTATGCTTCTGTGCAAGCGTCACTGCTCTCTGCCAGTGACGTCGGGTCAAGCTCAACGCTGATTGGGCAGCGCGTTTCAAATGGCAACGACCGTTTACGAGACGTAAATATTAAAACACCCGCGGCTTATAGTCGAGTGCGGCTTATCTATGTACACATCATTCCATTTAGCTGCTGCGGCTTATACTCAGATGCGCCTTATAGTGCGGAAAATACGGTATATATTCTCGCCCTACCCTATAGGGGTGGGAATCACAGGGTACCTCACGATACGATGTTGTACGCGATACATGGCTCGCGATACCGATAATACGGCGATACAGCGGTTCTGCAATAATTTAGATATTGTTAGACAAACGTGTTGATGTTTAGGGGCGATATTTCTTGTCTAATTCTTCAGGAATAAAACATAAATATGCAAAATGAATTCTTAAAAGAAAATAATATTATAGCAATATTTTTGCGCCAGTGTATCGATTCACGTATCGCGCGAAGAAGGGCGACGATATATTGCCGTATCGATATTTTGTCCCACCCCTACTACTCGTACTATATGATCCCAGTATCCAAGAGGCTGTGTATTACTGACCGGCGGCGGCAGGCTCCTGCTGGCCGATCATCTGCTCCACGGTGACGGGCTTCATGATCAGGTGGGAGCACTGCATGACCAGCCCGCGCTCCTTGTGCTCGCGGGCGTGCAGCAGCAGGCTGCACTTGTTGAAGAAGCCAGCCGCTTGGCGCAGTGGTTGCAGGTCACCTCGATGCGCAGCGAGCGGCGGTCGTAGTGCCGCGCCAGGCTGCGCTCCAGGGCGAAGGCGTCGCCACACTCCAGGCAGCGGTAGCCCTGTGGCAGGGGGAGAGCTCTCCAAGTTGGATACAGTGACGTAGGCGGAGGCACACTTTGATTCGTATTCTTTAACTTTCAGTCAAGTTCTAAACACAAATTAAACCGAATCCCAATCCCAGCACGATTTTCTATTAGCCTGGCTCCGCCCGCCTACGTACTTCCGCTCAATTTTCAATTCCCTTACTACGTCTGGGTTTGCGGTTTGAGGTTTTCTCTGGCCAAATTTTGCCCGTCCAATCAGCGAACAGAGGGAGTGGCCGAGAACAATGACGTTGAGGTCGTGCTCTAGTTTCAGCTGTAGCCAAACGTTAGCGATCCAGAGTGGCACAGGGCAGATCCAATAGTTTTAAACTCCAACCGACACCTGCCGTCAAGTTAGTTAACGTTTGTCAATGGAGAGTGGCCAGACTCTGTGCAAATGAAATGAAGTACGAGAGTCTGGTAGGACCAGTCTAATTTTCTATCAGTTTCCAGTTCAAATAAGGCAAAAATTTGCATCTGGTCTTGTGAATAAATTATATTAATATAAATAATTAAGTATTAATCAACAAAAAATTTAATGAAAACAATCAGAAATCGACAGTCTAATAATTCTTTATTTTGTGATTGAACTTTAAGTGGGATACCCCTAGGATCTTGGTGTATAATCAGAATTTGACTGTCCAAACTAACTTGCATGGTCTTTAATCCCATGGATATGAAGGACATGGAAGCCACTGGGGGGTGTTGTTACCTGTGCGGGCAGGGGCAGGCCCCACTCGGCAGGAGGGGGAGAGCTGAGGTCTGGCTTGTAGCTGGGCAGCAGGTTCTTGCTGTTGAGGATCTTGTTGAAAGCCTCCACCAGGTTGGACTGGCTCTTGGAGATGATGGCCCCCGTGTTGTTCACGATGGAGGCGGGCCTGCTGCTCCCCTGGGGGGGCTGGAGCGGGGTGGGCGAGGACACCGCCAGCCCGCTGGTCAGCGTCTTATGGCCGAGGCTGCGCAGGTCGGCGCCCGCTGACCTGAACCTTGGGGAGGAGGAGATGGTGGGCAGCGCTGCCGACTTAGTGATGCTGACGGCCGCCGCAGAGAGCTTTGCTTTGGTGTCCGCAGAGCCTTTGCTGCTCTTCACCTTGCTGGCGGCCACCAACATGGCCGTACTGGCGTCCTGGAGCACTGACGCTGCGGCAGGGAGTTCGCCGCCCTTTGCTGGTTTTTTCAGACACTGTTGGGACGCGTCGGTCTTGGGCTTGCTGGTGAGAGCGGCTGGTGGTGGGAGTGGGGGTGGCGGCGGGGTGGAGACCGCTGCCGCCTTAGAAGAGGCTCTGCCCTTCCCCGCTGGTCGGGTCACAGTCCTCGTGATGGCGCCCGTAGGTGTTTTCACCATTTTGATTTTGACTTTAAGCGGGCGGGAAGGAGATGACATTCTGCCTGCGACTGCAGTCGTGGTCGACACAAGAGCTGTAGTGGATGAGTCTGCTTTCAGACTCTCCTTATCCATTTTCCCTTCATATTCAACCTCCATTTTATCCACATCAGCTTTATTGACACCTCCTGTTCGGCTGTCCTGACTTAAATCACTGTCCATGTGCTCCACCTTGTCCAGACAGGTCCCTTGGCTGAAGGCGGCAGGTTGAACTGGACTTGGGCTGCTCTTGGGGATCACATAGCCCGTTTGATCGGGCGGTGGGCTCTCGGGAGAGTCTCTGTCATCTATCACATGCTCAGGGTATTCCTCCTCTTGTAAGGTGGAGCCCTTCTGGTTAGCGGAGATGTGTGCTTGTGGTTGCTGGGAGACTAAGGGCGGAGTAGGAGATGTGGACGGCAGCTTCTTGGGACGAAGTTCAGTATTTAAGGACGTCAACAAAGAGGAGAGACGAGGAGCGCCTGGATGTTTACCAGACTCTTTTTCAGGAGAGCAACGCTGCTTCATGGATACGGATCCCCGGGGATATTTTGGAGGAGAGGTAATCAGCAGCTCTGGGCTTTCATGAATCATTAGTGGGCTTCCTAAATCAGGCTCTGAATCCTCTTCGTCGGACTGAATGATGTGCCTTAACCTGTCTCCTGTACTCTCGGCCTGGGTAGGACCAGGGAGGCTGGGCGTGCTGTGATGATAGCTCGGCTTCTGTTGTAGTTTGTGTTTGAAAAGAGGCGGTGGGTTTTGGTTTGAAGGAAGAAAGTGTGTGGAAGCTGATGAAGTTGGAGGTTGGACGGCAGAGCAATCAGAGATGATTGACGACTGCGGGTAGAGCGGGTTCAGCTTGCTCATGAGGTCGGTTGTATGTCTAAGAGATTCTATTTGAGCTAGTCCCCTCTTATTCTCTTCACTAGAGGGCAATGCAGAATCACTTGACCAGCGGTCTCCGTTGGCCTGTTCCTTAGACTTGATGCCTGATTCTTCAAAGCCATTGGACTTCTGAGGTCCACTTCTAGGGTCACTGAGTGTTTTCTGGCTCAGCTGAGAAGCAGGAAGAGCATCACCCTCGTGTTTAGAGTCTAATCCACAAATAAAAAAACTGTCTGTGCCATCAATCGAAGGTTTGGTATCGTTTGTGAAGGTGTTATCAAGTTCTCCAGAGGATTCAGGCCTGACTCTATTCTTCACTATTACACTGACTACTGGGGGGTTGCTTTGGGAAGCTGGCGAACACGGAAAGCTAGACGGACTACCGTCGTCTGTTCTGCTTTTCCCCGAGGTCCCCTCCTGCTCCTCGCCCTCTTCTGGACTCGACTGAATGGCTTCCTTGGCATCAACGTCGGGAATGTCAAACGCTGCCAGCAAGTCGTCAAAATCGGGGGTCTTCATATCCCCCATTACCTGCAAAAAGCGTGAGACCTGAAAGTGTATTAACAACTTGCTAAATGCACGCAATAGTTCGTTCAGGTAACTTTTAACATTTATAATAAAATAAAGCTAAAGTGAAACTATAATAAACAGGATCGTCTCAATAGTACCTATTTGTAAGACGTAGTTGTGCGCTATCTGGACACGGCTCAGCGTGTCATGTCAATCCTGCCACCGTGTTGCCAGATTTCGTCCCCACTCTTGGAACACTTGCTACAGCGCGCTGCAGCCAGGGTTGCCAGATTGGGCTGAAAATCGGGCCCAATCTGGCAACACTGTCTGACACGTTAGAGCGGTGGGTCACTGGTTAGCCACCACAGCTTTAGCATAGCTGGATATCGTTGTGTTTCAACTTTGCCTTCTTTTTTAATATTTTGCTGTCCCTGCCGTATTATTGTAACGTGTTTCTAATCCGTGTAACATATGTAGCCAACTTTCATACATTATACTAACAAGAACGTCAATAAACTTTGTTTACCTGCTAGCAGAATTGTTTCCTGCCTAATATTCTTTCTGGCGCAGAAGTTAAACGTCACTGGTCGACTGATACACGATTGTATGAGATCAGAATGAACCCTATCGGTGATGCATAGCTATTGTGCCGATGCCCACTAAAGCGAGAGAAAGCTCAACCCATTGGCAAGAAAGTTGTAGCCATTTATTTACATTTGCTGTTCGTTTAATTGATAAAATCCTAAAGGGAAAAAAAAGGTCTAGATTGACATGGACGATCATTTCCTCCCTAACTCGTTTCACAAATTTGATCACCAATAGCAATTTTCATATTGTACGTTTATTAAGTAGTTGTTGCAGTCATCGCAATACAAAAGCCTCAATTATGTCCAGACTCACACAAACATGCACAAATAAACTCACGCACACGTACATGTCACACATATTTCAAATAGAAAAATATTGATGGAAGTTTACATGAAGTTTATGGTTGTAAAGAATGCCTGGTCAAGTGAGTTCGGGTTAATGGGTTAAACTGAAATAAAATTACACCTGGCCTTATTTTGTTAGCCCAGTTCAGACCAAAGATTAGCCTTGCAACTCGCAGCTCCTTGCGACGAGACGGGCTGCGACGTTAACTGGGCGGTGCACACGGGCCGCGACGGGAGGGGTCTCCCTAGCAACTGAACGCTCTGGCACAGCTGAGCATCATCTGCGTGGGTTCGATTTGCGATTAGTTAGGTTTGCGATGAGTTTTATTTTTATTTTGCTTGAGAGTAGGCTAGAGTAGTGTGTCTTTGTCATCCTGCCCTACATCTGCATTGGAGTAAATAGCTGGAGCTTACAGTTAGTTTAGATTACCCGTTGTTGAATACATTGCACTTTCCGGCTTAATTGTGTTAGTGAGAGTGAAATGGTGGCAGTTTTAAAATAATAAAAAAAATAATAAGGTCGGATTCCAGTCGGGTTGCACCGTAGACCCACAGAGAAATTCTCCGCTGTAGTAGAAACATCATAAATTCTTCCCGAAAAAAAGAAAGGCAGCCAGATCAACTTGTGATCCTACTATCCATGTAGAGTTAAGGCCATGAATTGGTCGCGTTTCCAAAAAATAAGACGCCTTTACATTCAGTTAAAGTCTTCAATGTGACTTGCGTCACATTGATTTCCGAAGTTGCTGCTTTGCTTATTGAGACAATCCAGTAACAACACCACATCAGGCGACCGAAATTAGAGAATGACCGAAATGATAGAATGAGCGCAAAACAGTTTTTTGGGCTATTTTCAAGCAGTGGAGGGAAACACAATATTAGGTTTTGAATAACTGGATGTAAAGGCGTCTTATTTTTTGAAAACGCGACCAATTTATAGTCTTGACTCTAGTAAGGCCGTGACGTACAAGTTGTTTTGTGCTGTGATTGGCTGAAGAGAAATACCTAAATCGCCGCGTTCTAAAACTGGACCTTGCGATTTGACATGTTCAATCTCTGGCGACTCCTTGCGACGACCCGTTCACACCGCCCCTGCGACGTTCTAAAACCGTCTCGTTGCAAGGTGAATCTTTGGTCTGAAATGAGCTTAAACTGGGCTTAGTCCTACACTCTTTATTTTTTGCTTTCTTCATCCTTCTTGGCATCAGGTTTTGACCCTGTTTGGGGGGCAAGAGAACCCATTGCATTGCGGATGGCTTCGTTATTGGGGTCCACTCCAGGGAGATTTTCTAAGACACTCTGTAGAAACTCTGGGTCTTGCATGACATCGTAGTCGTCCTCATCCTACGGACATCACAGAAGATACAAATCAATGTACACTAATAACAAGGAGGATGTGGCAAATATTTCCTTGGGAATGGACTCGTACCTTGGCCTCAGTGGATTCCATGTCAGCCCCAGTGTCCATGTCCTCACCTCCAATCTCTGAGACAGAGGGACAAACTTGCATTGTAAACCAATGTGAATCATTGTAATAGAAAGCTGTATATCTACATGCAACTCAAGGTCATGCTTCTCAAAAGTTTTTAGTGACCCACCTCCCCCCTGCATGGACATCTGCAGTGCATATGCGATCTGCTCGTCTTCCGTCATGCGGCTGAAGTCAGGCAGAGCAGGTGTGGCTGTGTCCGTCTGAGTGACAGACATCTTCAACAGGGCCTCCTCACTCTCTGCAAAAAGAAACAAATGAAACAAAGAAAGGAATAAGAAGAGAGCACTTGGCGAAAGAAGAGAACTCCAACAGGACAACAGAGTTGGATTGTGTGCCAAACGGAGCGGTAGACACTCGCTGACCGTCTGCAGGGGAGGGCACCCCGGCCTCAGCATGCAGACACCACAGAAGCTCTGCGGGCCTCGTCCTCCTGTCTCTGCCTCTGCTCCTCCATAGATACTCTCAAGGCCTGTAGATAGTTCAGAGGAATGACGATCACCAACCATGGTCCAAAAATTATAATTGAAAGTCCTACTGGCCTTATGCAAATCATCGAGTCTTCTCATAAGTAGGATTAACCCAATGGTTAATGCTATATTGCAATATGTTGCAACACATATAACACTGTTTACCAAGGCCAGTTCAGGGTCTGCGCTTGGATCCACTCCAAACTCAAAGTCACTGGCCCCAAGGCCGAGGATAGCACCGCCCTCTCCGGCCAAGATGGGGGAGGAAAGGAGCGCATCGGCCAGGCTGGGCCCTGGAGGGACTGTAACCAGGTGAGATCCCGCTCCCTCCTTTCCGTTCAGGGTGTTTATGAAGGTAGTCAGCTTCTCTGTGTTGATCTCCTGTGGGTAAACCATAAAAAGGGTCTTACATACACGATCTGGCCGGTGGTTGATGCTGAAGGCCACGTATGAGCGAGGTTTAAGCTTCTCTGTCACTTGTGGTATAACGTCACAATGATTGTGGACATGTGGAACTTCATCTGGACAGAGGTTGCTGTTGATATCCATATCGGAAACATTGCTATGTTTCTCAGACAGGATGCGTGTGATTGGCGGAGCTCTGTTTGGGCAGCAGTTGATATTGATTTCTGCGAGAGGGTTGCACTTCTCGGATACTCGTAGTATAATGCCAATGAGTGGCATTTTATATAGATTATCGCTCAACATAACTCATACAAAACGGTAAAAAAAAAAAGGGCGTGGGTAGTAACCTTGGGGATAACACGCCACCTTCCTAGAACTCGTAGCCTAAAACATATTTTCGAATCTCATGGGATTCAAATTCAAGCGGAATCAGGGCGTTCCACTTAAACCTTAAAGAAGAAAAATAAATACCTCCTCTCCAAAGTTAATGATGTCCACATTGACCTTTTCCTTCTTGAGACGCTTGGCCATTTTAATCAACTAGGGGAGAGGAAAACATTGTTGAACAAACTAAGAACACATCTGCTTTTTGTCAGAGACAATAGTGTGTTCACAATTTGAGAATACGAGCTAGTTGTAAAATTTCAGCTCATAATGAAGCAATAGAATAAAACATTGTTTAGTCCAAAACTGAAAGCTTTTGGCGAATATTAAATTACATCAAACGTATCTAGTTTATCAATATGTCCAGCAACATTAGGTGTACAACATGTACTAAAAAGGTTGATTGCAAAATGGTTGCTTGCTTGACACATGTTTAAGTAAATAAATTGTTCAATAGTGGCAACTGACATTGAGTACAAGACGCCAAACTTACATCCTTCTCGTTGTCTTCAACTGGACTGCCAACAAATGCAATGATGCGCATCTTGTGGTTCTTCCCCTGTCTGTGTTTCAGAGCAAGCTGAAGAGGAGACAAAAATAGTGAACCAGGGACTATACTTTGGGCCTTTACTGTATTGCACCTTTATTTGAATCACAATAACTACTTAATAACACTGCGAATATTATATTCTGTATAATGTATGCACTGTCTGTCTATATATGTTGTGTGTATTCATTGTTGTCTTATTGCACTATTATGCTATGTTATAGCATTATTGTATTTTTGCACTATTAGGTTATTATGTATTATGTTGTTTGGAAAATATATTAATAGCACATTTGGAGGATGGGGAAACGGAATTTCGGACCTCTATGTGACTTCTTATACGGTCGGTCTGACATTAAAGTTCACTTTGACTATTGACCAATTTAAAATTAATCTCCTAGAAACTAATGCACTTGATCCTGTGTCCTGAACTCCATTTATTGCTATGGTTTGCCTGATGCTGAGCAGTGGGCCGGGCGGAAAGCCTCAATGATCTGATTGTATTATTTTGTGAAAAACAGTATGGACTTTTTTGTGCCTCTTGTGACACAGAATTTGAGAGACAGTTGAGAGGGACGGGAAAACCGGTCTGGAGAATAAAGTCGACGACATGCAGCATAGCACCACAGGTGCTATGCTGCATGTCTTATGTCTCTACTCACATGGGCCACCCTGATGCCTGTGCAGAAGCAGATGTTTCCACGGGGCTGGACAGCGTGCAGCTTGGACAGAATCCTTCCCGTGTCTGGAGTCAACGTGGTCAGCACTTCGCAATTGCTGACAGAAGATGTACATATTTTTATTATTAATATTAACGGTAAATTCTGTTTTTTTGCTCAATGTATACACAATGGGTTGCCTTCTTACTTGGCCATAGTAATGAGGCCCACGTTGTTCTCTGGGTTGCTGCGGGTCTTTGAGTGACAGACAATATTCACTGCGTCCTGTTGGGCTTGCAGTCTTGTGGGCAGGAAGTCTCCATTGCGCATGTATTCACTGTTATCCACACTAAGAGAGGAGACACAGTGCACTGATGAACCCATGAATTCAACTCATGAATTCAGTGAAAATTGTGCTGACGGTTGACAGCAATGGCATATGTCAGGGCTTTGCCATTAGACTATACACTATATAGATCCTATAGCCACCCAATTATAGCTATTCATTAAGATAGACAACAATGCCTGAATACAGATCAATACAAGATGAATTGCTCAGGTCCAACAGTCGTGTTTTGCTCAGGTAAACGATCAGAGTTAGCATCATCAGAACAGTCAACACAATAAAAGGTTAGCCCAACACTCCGTTTCAAAACGTATCTTGAGAAGAATCGTAAAGGACGGAACCAGTGAACCATCGATTCTTTAGAAAAACAATGTGTGGCGAACGATATCTTCCAGATAGGATGACATTGTTGTAAGCTAGCTGGGAAAATGACTCAGGCGTTCACTCAGCTCGCACTGATGATAAACAAGGGACACACGGGTTATTAAATGTTGACTTAGGACCAGAGCAAGGCCACCGGGTCACCTACTTTAAGAGACAATGTGGATAAGAAAATTTTAAAAAAAAAAATAAAAGAAACATTTACACGCAATATCAAATTTGATGTTCTTACCAAACCATAGTACTTTCGAGCCCCATTTTGGATTCTCCACTGGTTGTCAAAGCTATCGTGGAGGATTATGGGAAATGGTGTTCGGGCGAAAATGCGAGAGAGCTGTTTTCTTGATGTCTCGGACACCAGCCTTCCGAGTTGCAATCGTGGCGTAATTTCCGGTCTCGGAGCATTCATAGCGTTCCCGTTCGTCTTTGTGATTGTGTCATTAAAATTGGCTAGTCTGTGTTTATTGTTAGCAGCCTACATTAGCCTCTTTAGAAAACCAGCTCGAAAACAAACAACACAAATTTACATTGTATAAATTGGTAACCAGAATAAGATTTATATACATATGTATAATTATGAAGGAAAGATGTTGACGTTCCCCTCAATGCCATAGGCCTACTGTACCTCGGCTTTCAGGTGTCAGGGCTACAGAGCAATGGCCGAATGTCATGCTCAGCTTGTTTGGAATTGTCTTATCTAGACTCGAACACTCAAACTAAGGATCACCAGTACAAGGTATTATCCCATTGAGCCACTGACATTCCTGAATGAATAGAAATTTTCACATGGTAAAAATGTCTATTGATAAGCACACAACATCAAGAAAACTCCAAGCACACATTTCACAAGAGGATTTCTTAAAAGAGTATAGATGTGAAAGTGTGCACTGTTAATGGTATCCACCTAGCCATATGGTAGTTATTCAATAACAAAATGGGCATATAGGCAAAATGGGTTGAGACTGTGGATGTTTGGCTTTTAAAAAAGTAAACATTTTTAGAGCAGAAGACCACGGTGAAAAAGATGCATCTGATTTTAGAGATTAATATGACATAAGAATTTTGATTCCAGGTGTGATGGAAAATCTACATGTTAGAGACAATGTTGTTACGTTTTCATCTATCTATGAACTTAAGTTTTGTTACTAGTTTGTGTGATGCATGTATTGTATATTGCCTGCCTTCTACACTCCTTGTGGGTCATCTAAAGTGTGAACCTTTGAGTTTCGTGTGATGCATTTTATTGCCTTCCTCTTCTTCCTTGTGATGTAATCTGTTTCCATGCAATCCTTTGATGTGTGGGCCTGTTCCTCGACCCCCTGACTAGCGTTGAGGAAAAGCAAAAGGTTACATGGCACGGCCGCGACCCCCTTCAATGGCATCCTAGGGAGCTTCAATTGTAAAGATTACCATCTGGTAAACAAAGATTTTTGGTTTATTGGGGGACACACCCCCTCCAGAACCCAACCCAAGTGAATAAGAACTCATGACTAGGAACTCGGTGGACTTGTCTTGGTGTACCTTTAGTGTATGAAGTAAGACGCAGGGGCAAACTCCCATCTGAGGCCTCAGATTATTGTAGTGTAAACCTGTTATGTTGTTTGTTGATGCATGTTGTGATGTATCTTTTTTCGTACTTTTATTACCAAATATATCTGACCAGCCTGCCATTGCCTGAAAGTATTGTGTGCTTTTTGCATGTAAATACCTCATCTGTCTTAGACGCAATATCTGATAGAGAAATTGCTGCGACACAGGTAAATCTGATAAGGAGAATTAAGGCTAGTTCGTCATTTCTTTAAATAGCGCTACCTTTGGGTGTAGTACCACAATTTGGGTTTATTGGTAGTGGGGGTATTGGTATTCACCTATTCTAATAATAGTTGTATGTTTTTTATACAATAACAAAATGGTCATATAAGAAAAATGGGCTAACTGCTCTCTGTATTTATAGAATTTTAACATTAAAAAAACTGTATAAAATCAAAAGGTGTTTTAAAAAAACAAAAAGCTTTGTGTTATGTGTGGGGGAGTTAGGTGACTTCACCAGGTGTGTTTTTATATGGGTAGGTCAAAAGGTCAAGCCGCATAATAGATTTATAGAATTTAACATTTAAAAAAAATATAAAATCAAAGGGTGTTTTTTTGGAGAAAAGAAACGTTGTGTTATGTGTAGGGCAGTTAGCTGAGTTCACCCTATGTATTTTGACATGGGTAAGTCAAAAAGTGAAGCTGCATAACAGATTTAAAGCATTTATCAACATTCAAATGGTATAAAATCAAAATATGTTGTTTTTTTACAAAAGAAGGTTTGTGTTTTTATAGGCAGGCCTTGTATTAACACATCAAAGTTGGTTTGACACAAATTCGTCCATCGAAGCCAATGCTAAATAGATTTTTCGAATGTGTCGAAATATCCAACGTTCAATATAAAACCAACTTTACCACCCTCAAGCTGTGAAGGTATCTCCAGGGATAAATTGAAATAGCTACCTCTTTTGAATTGTCCACTCTCTATATTATATCAGAGGGCCTTTATGATGCATATACTTTTCTTTATTTGTATGCGTAATTATATTTTATCTTGGTAGACGACCGATTTTCAGTCATTGCCTGCTAGTTAGTCAGCCCGATTTCACCAGCTGTGAAGGTATCACTGCACCAGAAGTTAAGTAGTGAATCTCTGACAACTTTTATTGAGTATGTTATTGATGTAAGATTACCAGGATCAATAAGGTTGATTAGCAACGGGTTTAATCTGCTGAACCTGACCGTTTTAGCTCGTCAGCTGAGTACTGTGTGTCTGATGCTATAGCTAGTAGAAATAAGGTTGCTTTTGTCTAATTATACCCTTGTAAAGGCTGTTGGATTAGATATATGAATACAAATTATTCCACACAAAAAATATAAGCCATAATGACCTTTCAAATGTTATTACACAGACAGTAATGTCATTATTTTTTTCATAATGTAAGCTTCTGTCCATCTGTTACGTAGGTGGGTTGGCTCATCATTATTAACGTATTCCGTTCAATGTTAACATCAGGTTGGTATAGGTAGTTATTTTGTATGAGGATTTCCCTTATTATTATCCCTTTTCTTTTACCGCCCCTCTGCTCAGGTACCCCCACCCCTTCCTGTAGAGTAGTCCCTGCAGGCACCAGTGGTGACAACAGCTGAGGGCAATTACAATCAAAAGGGCGCGGTGGACAAAGCCTGTGCCTTCTCCCACACCACTTCCCCAACTTGGCAGCCATATTGGGCCATGTGTGGGGAAACTCATTGACCTACAGGCTATTCAAGATCTTTGTCTGATTATTTTCACTCTCCTGTAGGTGTGTTGATGCTAGTGCTGGTGGGCGGCGGCTGATGGTGGATGCTGCTGATGGTGGATGCTGCTGATGGTGGATGCTGCTGATGGTGGATGCTGCTGATGGTGGATGCTGCTGATGGTGGATGCTGCTGATGGTGGATGCTGCTGATGGTGGATGCTGCTGATGGTGGATGCTGCTGATGGTGGATGCTGCTGATGGTGGATGCTGCTGATGGTGGATGCTGCTGATGGTGGATGCTGCTGATGGTGGATCTGCTGCTGATGGTGGATGCTGCTGATGGTGGATGCTGCTGATGGTGGATGCTGCTGATGTGGATGGGGATGCTGCTGATGGTGGATGCTGCTGATGGTGGATGGCTGCTGATGGTGGATGCTGCTGATGGTTGGATGCTGCTGATGGTGGATGCTGGCTAGTGGTGGATGCTGCTGATGGTGGATGCTGCTGATTGGTGAGGATGCTGCTGCTGGTGGATGCTGCTGATATGTGGTGGCTGCTGGATGGTGGTATGCTGTCTGATGGTGGCTTGAGCTGGCTGGTGCTGGCAAACTACTGCTGCTGCAAGTCGCTGTGCTGCTAGAGGTTGATGGCTGCTTTGAGCTGGCTGGTGGGTGGCGAAGGATGGTGTGTCGACTTCTGCAGCTACTGCTTGCGGCTTGTCTGACTACTGGCGCGCTGGCTGGCGACTGGCTGGTGGTGGTTGGCGGCTGGTGGCACGGTGGTGGTGCGTGGCGACGGCTGGTGGTGGTGTGCGACGGCTGGTTGGTCGTGGCGACGGCTGGTGGTGGTGGCGACGGCTCGGCTGTGGTGCTGGCGACGGCGCTGGTGGTGGGTGGCGACCGGCTGGTGGTGCCTGGCGACGGCTTGGTGGTGCTGGCGACGGTAGGTGTCGTGCTGGGTTGGGTGGCGACGGCTGGTGGTGCTGGCGACGGCTGGTGGTTGGTTGGCGACGGCTGGTGGTGGTGCTGGCGACGGCTGGTGGTGAGGTGGGCGACGGCTGGTGGTGGTGGGCGACGGTCTGGTGGTGGTGGTGGCGACGGCTGGTGGCTGCGATTGTTGTCCTTCCTTTCGACCTGATGTACTTTGCTATCCTTAACCTCAGCCTGATGTATGTGAAATATTTTGTTATTTTATTAATAACTTAAAATATTCCTCCCTGTTCCACTTCGTTCTTGTTTTTCAAATTAGATATACGCGCACACCTGTTCACACATTTGTTGTTGTTGTTCCACACATGACTAAATTTGTTTTTATTTATTGATAACCCCTGGTTCTACTTTGCTGTTCTTGTTCACACTTGCTTCGTTGTTCTTAGTCATACTTGTTCCCACTTGTTTTTGGTTCTAAAAACCTCAGCCTGATATACTGTATGTGGAGAGGTTTTTTTTCTAAACACACATTTCAAACACTTGACTCAGCTTTACATGCTGCATCCTCCTTCGCAGTGTGCAGATGTTAGGCAGTGGAATCTGCATTTGCTGGGTTTTATAACCAGTGGTCCATTTTATTTGTATTGCTTTTTTAATTGTCTCCTTTCCTCACCGTATTCCTCTCTTGTTTGCACTTACATACAGTCAGGTCCATAAATATTGGGACATCGACACAATTCTAATCTTTTTGGCTCTCTCAACCATCACGGATTTGAAATGAAACGAACAAGATGTGCTTTAACTACAGACTTTCAGCTTCAATTTGAGGATATTAACATCCAAATCTTTTGTCAGCAGTCTAAGAATGTTCCAAACATTTGCTATCTCTCTGATGGGTTTGTTTAGATTTTTCAGCCTAATGATGGCTTGCTTCACTGATAGTGACAGCTTTTTGGATCTCATATTGAGAGTTGACAGCAACAGATTCCAAATGCAAATAGCACACTTGAAATTAACTCTAGACCTTTTATCTGCTCCTTGTAAATGGGAAAATGAGGGAATAACACACACCAAGCCATGGAACAGCTGAGCAGCCAATGGGCTCTTTGCACAGCTCCACTACTTCCTGAACTTAATGCTGCTCTTTTATTTCCTGTCTTACATTATTGGATAAAATGATTAATCCAGGTGTGTCTGACCGACTAGGCCTCCTCAGACACACCTGGATTAATCAGTTTGTCCAGTAATGTAAGACAGGAAATAAAGGAGCAGCACTAAGTCCAGGAAGTAGTGGAGTTGTGCATAGAGCCCATTGTCCCATTACTTTTGGTCCCTTAAAAAGTGGGAGGCACATATTCAAACTGTTGTAATTCCTACACCGTTCACCTGATTTCGATGTAAATACCCCTCAAATTAAAGCTGAAAGTCTACAGTTAAAGCACATCTTGTTTGTTTCATTTCCAATCCATTGTGGTGGTGTATAGAGCCAAAAAGATTACAATTGTGTCGACGTCCCAATATTTATGGACCTGACTGTATATATATACTGTATAAACTGTATATACACAATATTCATCCCTGTTCTTTCACTTTGTTCTTGTTTTTCAAGTTGGATACACACATTATTGTTTCATTGTTTAATAAAAAAAATACGTTTATTATTAAAGGATGAATATATTGATTTCATTCATCCAAGTGTAATGATTTGTTATTCTTTAATATATTTGATACTTTGTGTATGGCTTAGTCTTAAAACTATCATGGTTGTGTGGTCAGCTCCTGCCTCATCAGAAGAAGTTGCCTGGAAACTAAATGCTAAATGGACTGTTGCTGCTCTGCTTTCTCAATCGCTCTCTGACGACGGGCGTCGTCGGAGAGTGAATCGAAATTACAAACAAAATCAAGGAAATTCAAAAGTCCAGTTGCGCAAAAATGAACATCTTGAATCGTCTTTGATTTCAGAACAGATGTAGTTAGGTAAGAGTTAAGGTTTATCCACTAAAGTCAGTAGTCTAGTGCTACCCATGCTAACAAGAACGTGAAGCTTTCCCTCAAACTTAAATCGTAGCTTTCAGTTGTCACTCTACCGCTCCAAATGTAAAACTGACATTTACAAATATGCAACAATAGTCAGGAAAGTACTTGAGTATGTGTTTTTTTAAATACTATTTACCCTCTCTATTGCTCTGCATGGACCTATTAAAGAATGATCGATCCACATTTCGCGGTTTGACCGTTTTGAGTACACCATCCGGGTCTTTTCAGGACACTTATTTTCACCCGATCTTAATTGGAACGGCCTACGTACTCAAACTAAGTATAGTAAGTACGGATAGTATGCATATTGGAACACAGCACGAGAGCTCAAATTATTTGAGAGCTCCAATTATTTATTGCATACATTTTTTATTTGTTATTTTTATTATTAGACATTTTATTTTAGTTTGAAAATGTGTTTTAACTGCATGCTTGTTTACCACGACCAATCAACTTCCATTGTATATATGTTCTGAAATAAAAATGACATTTAATACTGGTAAACGAGTAATCTCCGCCCTAGATTGCGACAATGGCAATAGCACACCAGGACGGAAGTCCCAAGTTCTGATAGGATAGTTTTGTTTACAGAAGTGTCAGACTGATCAACCCACTTGCTCTGTGACCTACTTGAGTCACATAAAGGTGGTTGTGCGTCTGATGTTTTACAATCCGCAATACATAGCCTACACAGCAATACGGTGAGTAGCTTTAATAGCAAATTGTACATATTTCTAACCTACTTGCCAAAAGTGATTAGGGCCTTTGAAAACTTGTCAATTTCTATTTTAATTAAGATGGAGAAGGTAATACTATTGATGGCTGTGTTCACAACATGTTGCTCAATACCTCAAGGTAAATCAACTTAACATTTGTTATCATGATGATATAATAAAGGAGAATTATATGAATGAATGTGCTTCTTTTAATTGTTGCATATATTCTTCACTGGCTTTTCCCTTCTCTATAGATCTCTCAGGCAAAATGCTCACTTTTCCTAAAGAAACCGTCACAGATCATGTAAAACTAATTACACCAAAGACCGGATTCCAGGCAGTTACAGCCTGCGTCAGGTTGGTCAGCTAGAAATCGATCAATGATTTGTTTTTCTATTCCATTACGTGACCAGATGAACCAATTTTTTTTATTATTTTTTATATTAGATCCTTCACAGATATCACTCGGGACTATGCAATCTTCTCACTGGCTACTCCCACCCGTATAAACGCCTTTGGGATTTTCAAACTTGGTCCAAATTCAATCAGGATGCTGGTTCAGGATGCCGCGGCTGATTTTCCCAAGCTGTCTATACCATTGAACAAGTGGGTCTCCATCTGTGGCACATGGTCTTCTGGGACTGGGCTGACTCAAGTGTGGCTCGATGGCCAGCCTAGCTCCAGAAGGTTTATACATCAAGGAGCACCCCTCAATGGAGCGCCAATCACTATCCTGGGTCAGGAACAGGACTCCTATGGTGGCGGGTTTGACTTGAAACAATCATTTATGGGGATGATGCAGGATGTCCACATGTGGGACTATGTCCTCTCCCCATGTCAATTGAGGCGCTATGCCAATAATCGCAATTTTATCCAAGGAAATGTGTTGAATTGGGGGGCAATGGAATTCCAGAAAATTGGAAATGTGCAAGAGGAAGACAACCAAGCTCAGTGCACAGCATAATGAAACATAACTGCCTATTACACTGCCAGCCTATTAACACTGACGATAAAAAAAAATATGGGATAAAAGACTTAAAACAAGACTTTGTTTTATTTCTTTGAAGTTGGCGATAATATGAAAAACATCACCACATAACTAAAACATGGCAGGAAATACAGGCAGCACATAATGCATGAGTAGGCATTTCTGTGACTTCTATTTACCTATCCACATTTTGAACAGGGTAAAGAGTTATTAATTAGAGCACGACCATGTAATATGGGCTAATGGGCCATGAAAACATTAATGTAAAAAGTAATGGTTAAGTTTAGGAAATTGGTACAAAGGACATTGTACTGTCCCATCTTCAAAATAAAAAATAAATACCTCAGATTATACTCTCACAGAATAAGAATTTGAAATGATTTCAGTAAAGTAAACGCAGATATTTATGATTCTTCCTTAAATTGATCAAATGAAATGGTATGGAGACCCCACTTCTAAACAGACCGGTCGCCCATACCTGTCGTTGGAATTTTGCACCACGTCAATCTTTTGTCTAAACTGTTTCAGAATAAAGGGTCATCCAGATTTATAACAATTAGGCTAATTTATTTAAGTAATAAACACAAAACATACAACAAACAAACATACAATCATCCGAGGCCTAACATACAATAATCCAAGGCCACAGATGGGAGTTCACCCTGCGTCTCTCTAAGAGCTCTGCAAGGAGAAGTCCAAAGCATGGGCAAAAGCAAGGACATGTACAGCGGCAGACAGGTCTCAGGATGCTGAGAACAGCTCTGCTCCCACAGTATGATTAACCAGATGGTAAACTAAATACCTACAGGTCAGCCCAGGACATGGGCGAATGCTAGAGGCCGGTCCAAAGGGGCCAACGGATTAAAATAAACAACTATATTATTACCACGTGCATTTAATACTAATAATCGCGTTTGGGGAAAGCTCAATGTGCGACTGACTCGTAGTGTCTGTAATTCTGCACCACTACTGAATTTCGGGAATGTCTTCAAAATACTGTGTTCAGGGGCCCACTAATATTCTATTATAAAAGCATCCCAAGTAGCATGCCATGCTCCTTTATTAAAGCATTCCAAAGTAGTAGCATGCCATGGGACCTTTAATTTGTGAAATTGGGACGACATACAGTGGGGCAAAAAAAAAGTATTTAGTCAGCCACCAATTGTGCAAGTTCTCCCACTTAAAAAGACGAGAGAGGCCTGTAATTTTCATCATAGGTAAACCTCAGCTATGAGAGACAAAATGAAAAAAAAATCCAGAAAATCACATTGTCTGATTTTTTAAGAATTTATTTGCAAATTATGGTGGAAAATAAGTATTTGTTCACCAACAAACTAGCAAGATTTCTGGCTGTCACAGACCTGTAACTTCTTCTAAGAGGCTCCTCTGTCCTCCATTCGTTACCTGTATTAATGGCACCTGTTTGAACTCCTTATCAGTATAAAAGACACCTGTCCACAACCTCAAACAGTCACACTCCAAACTCCACTATGGCCAAGACCAAAGAGCTGTCAAAGGACACCAGAAACACAATTGTAGACCTGCACCAGGCTGGGAAGTCTGAATCTGCAATAGGTAAGCAGCTTGGTGTGAAGAAATCAACTGTGGGAGCAATTATTAGGAAATGGAAGACATACAAGACCACTGATAATCTCCCTCGATCTGGGGCTCCACGCAAGAGCTCACCCTGTGGGGTCAAAATGATCACAACAACGGTGAACAAAAATCCCAGAACCGCACGGGGGGACCTTGTGAATGACCTCCAGAGAGCTGGGACCAAAGTAACAAAGGCTACCATCACTAACACACTACACCGCCAGGGACTCAAATTCTGCAGTGCCAGACGTGTCCCCCTGCTAAAGCCAGTGCATGTCCGGGCCCGTTTGAAGTTTGCTAGAGAGCATTTGGATGATCCAGAACAGGATTGGGAGAATGTCATATGGTCAGATGAGAACAAAATGGAACTTTTTGGTAAAAACTAAACTCGTCATGTTGGGAGGAGAAAGAATGCTGAGTTGCATTCAAAGAACACCATACCTACAGTGAAGCATGGGGGTGGAAACATCATGCTTTGGGGCTGTTTTTCTGCCAAGGGACCAGGACGTCTGATCCGTGTGACGGAAAGAATGAATGGGGCCATGTATCACATCCCTCCATCACTGAAGATGAAACGTGGCTGGGTCTTTCAGAATGACAATGACCCCAAACACACCGCCCGGGCAACGAAGGAGTGGCTTCGTAAGGAGTATTTCAAGGTCCTGGAGTGGCCTAGCCAGTCTCCAGATCTCAACCCCATAGAAAATCTTTGGAGGGAGTTCAAAGTCTGTTGCCCAGCGAAGGCCCAAAAAGATCACTGCTCTAGAGGCCAAAATACCAGCAGCAGTGTGTGAAAACCTTGTAAAGACTTACAGAAAACGTTTAACCTGTCATTGCCAACAAAGGGCATGCATTTTCCACCATAATTTGCAATTAAATTATTTAAAAATAAGTGATTTTCTATTTTTTTTTTCATTTTGTCTCTCATAGCTGAGGTATACCTATGATGAAAATTACAAGCCTCTGATCTTTTTAAGTGGGAGAACTTGCACCATTGGTGGCTGACTAAATACTTTTTTGCCCCACTGTATGTACCATTTCAATATGTGGAGGGCACATGTCCGAACACCAACTTGTTATAAAACAAAAATGAAATAGAAGATTTGAAGCAAGACTTAGAAAATATGTTTATTTCTTTGAAGTTGGAGATAATATGAAAAACATCACCACCACATAACTAAAACATGGCAGGAGAAACAGGCAGCACATATCGCATGAGAAGGCATTTCTGTGACTTCTATTTACATATCCACATTTTGTACAGGGTAAAAATATAGTCATTAGAGCACAAACAAGCAACATGGGCCATGAAAACATTCATGTAGAAAAGCATAAGATCGTAAAATCCTAAATTATGGAAAGAATATATCTATCATAGCGCACTAACCACAAAGTATTAAAAAGGAAATTGACAAATATGTCAAGAGTATAATACACTTGTTACAAAAAGTATTTTGTCCGTCAAAAGTACATAAAGAATTAGGATTTTGGACTCTAATTCATTCTTGCTATAATAAAGGAGTCTCTTGGAGATTAGACGGCAGACTGTTAGTATTGCATTAGTTTGTAGTGTTTGTTTTAGTGTGCTGACCCTAGGCGCCATTGGTTTATAGGTCTCTTGTATAATATGGTTGAAGTACTATCTACAGATAAAAATGGTGCCTTTAGGTTTAGGAAACTGGTATATAAAAAACATTGTTACAGTCCCACTGTGTAGAAATCATAATAAAGAATAAATACTCGGAGTGTGTACTCTTTGGTGGCCGTTTCATAAGATAAGACTTAAAACTGATTTTCAGTAAAGTAAACTCAAGATAGTTATGATTCTACATTAAATTCATCAAATGAAATGTCAGGAACAACACTACTAATCAGACAGGACAACAATACTCTACAAAAACTGAAAATATTCAAAATAAAAAACCGAAGTATTCGGAATGTGGGGAGCAAGAACTTTAAATGTGTCGAAGCAAAGCTCATTAGGACATGAAAAACCTGCTTGGGGGAAGGAAAATCAATTGAGTCTTAAAAACAAGGGCCAACAATCCAGAAACATCCTCTCACCAAAGGATGGTTTTTCACTGACCATCACGCAATCTCAAGCAGTCGGGCCCCAACGTGACTGTGGTTTGTGCTGGGTTCTTTGGGGCCATGACCGCCTTCAACACAGGACATCTTTCAACAATGCTTCTACCATGCGGACCCATGGGAATCTTTATTTCCTTGCTTTGTTTACCAAAATCAACTTTTCCATCTACTGCTCACATTTCTTATTCTCCCTCTCTCTAATGCATAGACCAGGTGTGTGCCTAATGGTCTAGTCATATTTACATGAAGAAATTTAAAAAAAACAAAAAACACTGTTTGCCTAAATTGATTGTGAGTGATTGCAAAATATCTCATTTTGATATTTTATGCAAGATATAACTGATTGTTTCCAAGCCTCAAACAACAAAATACACAAAGATAAAAACAGACAAATCTGTTTATATTTAAATAAAATACAATTTATTTACACAATATAATATGTGCTAATGACTACAACTGTCAAAAGAATAACAGTTAAACATACTGTTTATACCACGTTGGTCCAGGAGTGAATGTGACAATCATTTCTGTAACCAGCAGAAATGAAAGCTTTTACATTTATCAGACTCGCACAATCTAACAGTATTTTTTCGTCAACTACACTGCCAAAAGGGTATTTAACTTTACTCTACGAGATGAAACGCTAAGGCAATTTTGGAGCCAGTTCTGAAAAGTGTCACACAAAACAAATGGGCTCCCACCAGAATAAGCATCAATAACTGTGCTTTGGACGTACATCCATATTTGGCATTAACAGCCGTTTGGTTGGACATTCAGACCTTCAGTGGTTCAACAAAGTCGGCCGTAAGGGACAATATGCAGTAGAGCATTGAGAAATAAAACACCCTCACCCAAGTGGACGAGTGTTTGTGGTTACGGAAATAACCAGCATCAGAAAATTGACTATTAGTAAGGTGTTGAGGCACAGACTCTGAACTTATGGCACAATAGTGGACAATATAGGACTATCCCAGCATCTGCATAATCCTTACATTAGCCAATATTCTCCAACAGATGGCACACATGGTCACAGCACAGAGGGAGATCTAAAGTTTATGACCCTAACCCACCATGACATCCAACATATAGGGGCACGCAACTCAAATTGACAATCTTTTTTTTTTTTTTTTCATAGTTAAAACCAAGTTTTACTCTAGGATAAATTATTACATCAGACACTCAGACATTTCAATCATTGAAATGTAGAAAGACAAACATGATTACATCAGGAGCAGCACATTCCAACCAAGGTCCATTAAACAAAGAGTGGCCTACAATGGAGGGTGCCCCGATTGAAATACATGGTGTCCATGACAAGTTGTTAAGCCTCCCTTGAAATCCAACGATCAACCTACTTATGCTGACCACACGTAAACACACACACACTTTCTTTTACCGCCCAGGTATTCTCAATAAGCTGTACCCATATCATCTTTCAGGCTGGTTAGCTGTTAAAGTACAAGTGAACTCGCGGTTTCAGCTGGACTTCTAAAACTCAGAATTAAAACCATGCGTTTAGTGATCAGAGATCTAGGAAAGAAGGAGCGTGTGCCAACCCACAGCCGCTCTGTGACCGTCGTTATGCATGAGCGTTCAAATGAGCAACGTTGTATATTAAACGCACCACACACTGTAGCGTTATACTGAGAAGATAAACCCTCACTCGGACGCGGATATCAATACAACCCGCATCTCAGATCGAGCTCCACACATCCACACACACCCGAGCGTTGAATAATAGGTGTCCTGGAAGCCTAGCCCTCTCGGATGTGACCTTTAAAATCAACGACTGCCCAGAACAGGCTCCACACATCCGCACATACCATGTCCTCATAATAGGTCGTTTGGTAACCGTGGTCCACCACTGCCCAGACAGCTCCCCCACAGCCTACCTACATCCAAACACACCTCGCCCTGGGGTCCCTTGGTCATGACGTCAAGGAGTATACTAACAGGCACTTCGGGATCTTGAAGAGACCGTTACCTGCGCTCGAAGCAGAGAGGAACGTTAACATGTTTTGGGTTGAATGGAAAAACATTGGATTTTACTTATTTTTTTTCCTCTTAATTACGGTCTTATTTAGTTAGTGATAAAATGGCATGAATTAATATGTTCACGTCATCAGCAAATATTACCACTTTTAAAGCGAATAAACAGGTTTTGGGTTCACTGCGCCTTTAAGTTAGATTGCCAACTCCCCATTAGATGAAATGACACACACCATCATAACAGCGTTGTGTCATCACAGCACACACATTGAGAATGTCAATCAAGGATTGTGAGAGCATTGCAAAGTACTAAAGAATAATATTGTTTTCAAAAAAACATGACCACTTGCTGCCTAAGGGATGACTGAATAAATGGACTATTCTGGCTGCTTGTGCCGGGTCAGGGGAGTCTCGCGACGCGAGTGCGTGCATGTGAACGATATCTCTGTAGATCAAACTATATAATTTTACGGCCAGCAGCATCCACCCTTTTTGTGTGGATGGGGAGCGCCTACAATCAACCAGCAAGCCAAACAACAAACCAGCTTTCCTCTTCCTCTCTCCCCTCCACCACAGCTTCTCAGTGTCACTAGTGCCAGTGTTCACATCCCTCCAGCCCGCCTCCTCACAGCAGCAGCAGCAGCAGCAGCAGCACCCACTGCACACGTGGGTGAGGACACGATGGATGGTTGGAGGGGGAGGGCTGGATCCGCTGCGGATGCTCTTCTCTCCACTTCCACCCACCATAATTCTCTCAGAACCGCTTTGTCCTTGGATAACACCGGAAACGCTTTTTACTGGGGGATGAAGAAAAAAACAGCCAGGGGAACATTCAGTCACCGCAGGCTCCCATCCACAACAGGAACACACAGCAACCAGAGATATAGGCAAGGTATTTATAGTGGGCATTATGTGAGCAGGGTCGTATGCATGCATGTGGACGAGTGCGAGCGATTCCTTACAAAACAGATGTTGGTCTCGGGGATGATATCCGATAATGAAACCACATCTTCATTTCCAGACAGGTTGCCAGAATGGTTTCCCGGAGATTCTGCCCCCATACTGACACAAAAAGGGTTGAAGGAATAATTGATGAATTGAATATTCCAGACAACATGCAGGAAGAATGTGGAGCAGTGGGGCAGAGTGTAGATCTGTAGATGGCAGTACCCGTGAGAGGCACCCTGGTCATGCTCCGTGTTGGCAGGTTTGTGCACTTCCACCCCCACTGAGCTGCATAGAGAGGAGTCATACGTTTGAAACCAACAGGAATGCCATGGATGATCTGCCCCATCAAGGGTGAGGTAAAATAAGACTCGAGTAGACACCACGGTAGTCCTCTCACCGTCGTAGAGGAGAGGAGGAGGCCATCCCTGTGCTGCCCAGAGAGGAAGTAGACAAGTTGGCCTCGTAGTCAGCAGCGTTCTCGGCCAAGGGTGGGGTCCTTGGAACGAGATCCGGTCTGTCCGACTGCATGCCTGAGCACAAAGAACATTCATGAGGAACACGCCAAAATCTGCAGGGTCACCATCAAGCTGCATATTGTGTTGGATTCTCATGATCTCACACTTACCACTGTCACCGTCTGCCTCTGTGCTTTTGAAATGGCTGTGGTACATCGCTCTGGGGTCACCCGCCGCCTGAGAGAGCGGGATAGGGCCCCCCAGGGTAGGGGCCCTCCTCAGGCCTCCGGGCCCCCCACCTCGGCTCTTCTTAGATGGAGATGCTTTAACTGAAACGAGAAACAGAAAGGATCACTCATTATTTTAGATTTCATTAGCTGCAGCTAATCATATTCACTTATTCTCCCAATACTTGTAATTACGATATCAACATTCATAAATATTGTTAATGACGCATACAAAACACTTACGTGGAATTTTCTTAAACACCGTGTTACACATGAACTGCTGGAACCGCTCGGCGTAGAAGCCCGGTCTGTGAACTGAAACCGTGTCCTGCAATGGAAACCATTTTAGTCAGTGGTGTTCTGGCGTGGTTCTCACGTGGGTTCCATTGGCTGTCCAACGAGCAGACTCTTACCCCGTCATGGACCAGGGCCTTCCACGAGTGCTCCAACTTCTTAATGAACCTGAAGCATCCAAACAAGAAGAGGTGGGGGACGAACGTCAATCATTTAAAATGATAACAAGATCAAATTAATCAAGAATGGGTATATTTGCCAAATAATTCTGTACACATAATACATTACCCTAAGTATTTGTACTTGTGACTGATTGCTTTGATGTAGCTTTCACATATTTTCTAAACATTTATCCATTTTTGATGTTGGAAGTCCTAAAGAGGAGATTCCCCTTGTGCGTTCCTCCTGAATTTCAGATAGTTCTTCCTTTAACAACTGCGGTGGTTGTTCAAGTATTTTTTGTCCTATTTGTTTAAACATCCTGTCAGCAACAAATATATGAAAATGCACTCATTGCGCATGACCAGAGTCTTCCACAAGGCTAGGCCGACCTACTGCTTAAGCTAGCTATCTGTTCACGTGTTTTGGTGGAGGGGCTTTGGAAAAAGGCCTGAAGGGAGGGTTGGATTCTATCGGTTGTGTACTCTCAGAAGATAGCTTTCTCCAAAATGGCTAATGTAGAGTATATCTCCAAAACTGCAAGGCCTATAAAATTTAATCTCTGTACCAAAAGAAACATAGCACCTGTGAGATTGTCCGAAACTGAACGAATCAATGTGGATACTAATCGGTTAGAGTGAATACAGCTAGAAGAAAGAAGTAGAAAATTGTATTTCGCCTGAAAGTAATTTGAATGAATACCACGTAGAGCATTATCAGTAGGGAGCTCTATCGTACGATAGGGCCAAAGCACAACATCTGATGACAACCTTGGACAATGTCTGATGTCAATAAGGTGAGGTAGAGCAGAGATAGGTTTAATGGAGGTGGGTTAAGGCGAATTACAAAAAATAAACTTGATCCTAAACAGGTTGATATCTTTGGAAACCATTATACAATTCTGACATTTGACCCTCTTTTGAAAGGTCTAGGCGAATTTCATAAAATGATAGCAAAACAAAAAATTGCACAGAGGGGCCACAAGATGGCGTCGAAGAACACGTGTTCTGATATTAGGCACTTTACCAATTTCTTCTGAAACACTCTAATTATCAAAAATGGATTTATAAACTTCAAAAACAACAAAGGTAAGACCTAAACCTTGTAGGTCAGCCTTGTTGTAACTACAAAAATTTTATTTTAGTGCCGTCAAGCGATTACAATATTTAATCGCATTAATGTATGTAACTCGCGATTAATCACACATTATTTTATATTCTTAGTATCCCTTGATTTCGTGCCGCTAGCCGTTAGTGAGATCAGAGTGTTGAGAAGGACAGTAAGAAGAGAGACCCGCAGTGAATTCAACCCGGTCCACTTGACATTCGGGTAGGGCTGTCATGCATTGACTCACAAGGTAGACTACCACTTTCAATAGCCAAGGCTTTTATTTGTCACTGAACTTTCGAACAAAACTCTTGCTCAGCAAAGATGGGAAATACTATAACATTTATTATTTAAACCAGTATGAATATTCCTACTGTACGTAGGTCTAGACACATTACCAGGCTATCGAACAACACACACACACACACACACACACACACACACACACACACACACACACACACACACACACACACACACACACACACACACACACACACACACACACACACACACACACACACACACACACACACACACACACACACACACACACACTCACTCGGGGGGAGTAGGGAGAATTCCCAGTGGGCCGTTAACGTTTCTGGGCTGTCTGGCTGATTACTACAGGATGACAATATTGCGTTTAGAAAAGTTCCTTGCAGTGCCGTCCAGCAGCCTGAGCTGTGCGCCCGCAACCTCTCACTCACTCAACAGAGACAACACTCACAAACTGTCAACATCGCAACAAAGTCGATTTTGTCTCGAGGAGAGTAACTGAGCGGCCCCTCCCGAAGTGGTACAGCCCAGGCGGGCCTTGAACTGCGATTGGTCAGAAAGACGTAACAGCTAATGACAACATTGAACTCTTGTGCAGGCTCGAACAGAGTGACACACAAACACACAAACTTTTAAACTTTCCCCAACAAGTTTTGTGCAGCGTGCTTGTTTTTTGTTTCCGGTGTAGATCCTGTATGGTGTTGTAGTTTTTCGAACGTGACTAGTTGTTGCTAGGCAGCAGGTGAAAAAACTACGTTTGCCAAGCCAAAAGAGCGTTAATCACGCGATAAAAAAATGAACGCTGTTAAATTTGGTTTTAAACTGACAGCACTCGTTTATTTTTAATGTTTTTTTGCCTCTAGTTTGGCAAGTTTTACTCGCATAGTGATATGGTTTGGACTGTTGGAACCAGTCGAATGTCAGCCTTATAGAGTCAGGTCCATAAATATTGGGACATCGACACAATTCAAATATTTTTGGCTCTATACACCACCACAATGGATTTGAAATTAAACAAACAAGATGTGCTTTAACTGCAGACTTTCAGCTTTAATTTGAGGGTATTTACATTCAAATCAGGTGAACGTGTAGGAACAGTTTGTATATGTGCCTCCAACCTTTTAAGGGAACGAAAGTAATCTGACAATTGGCTGATCAGCTGTTCCATGGCTTGGTGTGTGTTATTCCCTCATTATCCCATTTACAAGGAGCAGATGAAAAGGTCTAGAGTTAATTTCAAATGTGCTCTTTGCATTAGGAATCTGTTGCGGTCAACTCTCAATATGAGATCCAAAGAGCTGTCACTATCAGTGAAGCAAGCCATCATTAGGCTGATAAATCATAACAAACCAATCAGAGAGATAGCAAAAACATTACATGTGGCCAAATCAACTGTTTGGAACATTCTTAAAAAGAAAGAACGCACCGGTGAGCTCAGCAACACCAAAAGACTACAAGAAAGACTACAGAAAACAACTGTGTTGGATGATCGAATAATTCTTTCCCTGGTGAAGAAAACCCCCTTCACAACAGTTGGCCAGATCATGAACACTCTCCAGGAGGTAGCTGTACGTGTGTCAAAGTCAACAATCAAGAGAAGACTTCACCAGAGTGAATACAGAGGGTTCACCACAAGATGTAAACTATTGGGGAGCCTCAATAACAGGAGCCTCAATAACAGGAAGGCCAGATTAGAGTTTGCCAAACAACATCTAAAAAAGTCTTCACAGTTCTGAAACAACATCCTATGGACAGATGAGACAAAGATCAACTTGTACCAGAGTGATGGGAAGAGAAGAGTATGGAGAAGGAAAGGAACTGCTCATGATCCAAAGTACACCACCTAATCAGTGAAGCATGGTGGTGGTAGTGTCATGGCGTGGGCATGTATGGCTGCCAACGGAACTGGTTCCCTTGTGTTTATTGATGATGTGACTGCTGACAAAAGCAGCAGGATGAATTCAAGTGTTTCAGGCAATATTATCTGCTCATATCCAGCCAAATGTTTCAGAACTCATTGGACGGCACTTGAAAGTGCAGATGGACAAATGACCCGAAGCATACTGCGAAAGCAACCAAAGAATTTTTTAAGGCAAAGAAGTGGAATGTTATGCAATGGCCAAGTCAATCACCTGACCTGAATCCGATTGAGCATGCAATTCACTTGCTGAAGACAAAACTGAAGGGAAAATGCCCCAAGAACAAGCAGGAACTGAAGACAGTTGCAGTAGAGGCCTGGCAGAGCGTCACCAGGGATGAAACCCAGCGTCTGGTGATGTCTATGGGTTCCAGACTTCAGGCTGTAATTGACTGCAAAGGATTTGCAACCAAGTATTAAAAAGTGAAAGTTTGATTTATGATTGTTAATTTGTCTCATTACTTTAAGTCCCTTAAAAAGTGGGAGGCGCATATACAAATTGTTGTAATTCCTACACCGTTCATAGAGCCAAAAAAGACCTGAGAGAGAGACCTGACTGTATATATATATAAATATATATATATATTCAGACGTCATATATCAATTAAGTGAAACAACGGATATCGATGTTCCATGTGCAGTTACATAATTGTTGTTGCATGCCTCTTATGCCTCTTATTTTCTTTGGGGTTGGACTAATATGTAGTTTAGCTAACAATGGTTATGATAGACTAAAAATTGAGAATCAAATTTTTATACTGGTTTGCCACACGACTCCCTTATATGTGTTTAAATACCTTGCAGCATCTTTGAAATAAGGGGGCCTAATCCCGGTGACGGGGTATTTGGGAATGGAGAGGTTAATGGGACCTGTCCTCATAAATCACTTATCTACTTATGGAAAGTCTGCTTCTGAATTCTGCAAAAGCCCAGAACTCATCGTTCATAGAGCGACACGCAGCATATCTATACTTCCCACTCTCTTATAGTACAACAAAATATATACAAAAAAAAAAATATATATATTATATATATATATATACAAAACAACACACATGAGTACATGACTTAACAACACTCCACAGGGTCATTCCAGGCCCTCTGTGCTACCAACCTATAGGACTGTAGGATGTCAATGATGCCGATGTAGAACAGCAGCCGCTCTCCTTTAGCGTTACGCGCCGGGATGCCACCCATACTGCAGCGACACGGTCAGAGGAGCAGACACAACCAGGTGTTAATGGGTTTGAGCAGCTTGTGGTTGATTGAATACATGTGTTGGGTGGAGAAGAAAGCCACTCACTGGTCCTCCGAGTCCATGGCCCCTTTTCCCCGGGCCTCCCCCTGGATCGACTCCATGGCCGTGCAGTAGAGACTTTTCTGGGTTTGGGGTCGGCGCTGGTCTGGGGTCACAGCCCCCTCCGATCCCACACTGTCTCCCGGCGGCCCACCCGCACGCTCCCGCTCTCGACTGGCCAGGTCCAGGTTGTGGATGCCAACCAACAGGCTGTAGTCCATGATCTTGAAGCTCTGCAAGAGCTACAGCAGCATACGCACAACACAAGACAACATGTAGTTACATGTCGACTCAGGTACTTGTGGTTTTGCCTCTTTATTCGGGTGTAAACCAATAGGCATGCGTTTGTGGCCGACTCACCAAGCAGTCTCTCTGGATGGTTTTGCAGAGGGCATTGTAATTGTCCGCTTCCAGCAGCAGACCCTCGGGCATGTCCTGGATGAAGTCCAGGTCCTTGTGCGTGGGCACGGCCTTCTCCCTCTCCTTGGGCGAGGCCCTCCTCTTGTAGGTGGAGCCCTTCATGTCGTACTTGAGGTGCATGGGGACGATGCGGGGCAGAAGGTTGTTCATCACCACGATGCGGATGTTCTTGCCGCCCGCCTGCACACAGTACAGCCCGTAGAACTTGGGCAGCAGAGTCCGCTTGTTCTGGTTCAGATTCTGAATAGGAGAAACGAGAGTTATGTTATTATAACTCTAGTTCTATGATTGTAGGCGACGCTTAGACGGCATAACCTACATGAAACAGAATGATAGTTATGTTATTATAAGTCTAGTTCTATGATTCTAGGTGAAGCCTAGACCGCAAAGTCTACATGAAATAGAAAGATAGTTATTAGGGATGCACGATATATCGGCATTAATATCAGTATCGGCCGATGTTCGTCATTTTTTAACATATCGGATTGGTCTGATGAGTAAAATTGAATTAAAAAAAAAAACAAACATATATCGATATCGGTAAATATCGGTTATCGGCCATAACAGCAAAATTAATATCGGTATCGGCCAAAATGTTCATATCGGTGCACCCCTAATAGTGATGTAATTATAACTCTAGTTCAATGATTGTAGGCATAGCCTACATGAAATAGAACAAGAGGAATGTTTTGATATCATCTCATAAAATAGTCATTCAGCAGCTATAAATTAGCAAAATGCTAAATAATATGAACCCAATTATATTATCTATAATTGGGTCGATCTGACGCTGGTGTGGAGGACTCACCATGAAGTATCCTGGCAGGAGTTTCTGCAGAAACTCTGCCTCCTTGTGCTGCACAGTCTTGATGATGAACTCGTCGTCACTGGAGACGTAGAAGAGGGATCCGCTGGCGCCCGAGTTGGACAGCTCGATCAGTCCATCGTTACACAAAGAGTACTGAAGGGAACACAAGCACCGGGATTCAAGACAGGAAGTGGGCTTCCAAAAAATAAAAGATGAAAAATGGATGGTTTGAAGTTAGTGGAAAAATCCAGAGTTGGATGGATAACAAAAAGGCATTTAGATGCTTTAGCAGGACCATTCGTGATACTGAATGGAAGGGCCTAGTAAAGATCTGCAGCCACTCTAAGCACTTAGAGCTTATAGGACGCAACAGCCCTGCTAGGATTATTAGATTACATATCGGCAAAGATGCTACATCATGCTGGTGTGGTTGGGAATAGAACCGTGATGGCTACTGGTGTGGTTGGAAATAGAACCATGGTGTGTACTGGTGTGGTTGGGAATAGAACCGTGGTGTGTACTGGTGCGATTGATGGCTGTGTGCCTAGCGCTTTACTCTGTAAAACTTGGCAGCACTTTACTTCTTAAAACATGTTTTCCCAATGTTGGTTTATTCTTGGACAAAATATTGATGAAGGGTAATCCAATCTGTGATGCTTGTAGTAGAGGTTGCATTCCCCTTATTTTAGGATACTTAGTTATGTCTGGTTATTGAAAGAGGGTATTGAACAACCGTCATAAAGATGATATGAGAATCTACGGTGTACTAACCAGGTAGTCGTCTGGTCGAATCCCAAACAGTTCTCTGAAGTAGCGGAAGGCAATTGGAGCGTAGGTCTTGAAGCGAAAGTCACTATAGTGATGTGCAGGGGTCAGGTTACTGCCTTCACTGTAATCAGAAATAAGCATCTTTAGTATGATAGAGAAATCTATACACTAGGGCTGCACAATATATCGTATCTTTATCGCGATGACGATATTGGCGTCCCACGATGATACGTAGTGTTCTCGCGATATTTTTTTTTTTGAATAATGCATCCGCAAAAAAAAGAAAACGAAAAAAAGAAACGAGCCCCGCCCATGCAGTATACGCTCTACCTCCGCTGCAAAGCAAACCAAGCGCTCCCTATACACCTGTCTGCGACTGCGCGAGTCCTTCCTGCACGGCACAAAGCCTGAAAAAGGGGGTGGGGGCGTGGCCTGGCGGCAATTTGCCGCTGAGCAAAGTGTGTGGCTACTACCACTAGGGTGGTAGAAATTCGAAAGATTTTTTTTTCAATGAATAATCGTGGTAAATAATCGTGATATCAATATTGATCAAAATAATCGTGATAATCATTTTGGCAATAATTGTGCAGGCCTACTATACACAGACAGTGTAATCATGTTAAAACAGCTGTACCTTTGACTGCAGCCCTTGTTACTTACCTGGGGAAGAAAATGCTTTCAACTACAACAAAGTCCTGCATTAGCACATCTCGTTCTGCTTTTTGGCTCAAGCTGCCAACGGTGTGAGTGATGCCCAGCTGAATGGCACCTTTTAAGGCTGAGGATGTGGTCTAAAGAAGATGGGGAGAATTCAAGATGTTTATATATCTTTTTTGGACCCGCCAGCTTTTGTGGATTAAAGTCTCTTTCAATTCATCCCTTAAAATGCAGGTCTATGGGTTGGTCCGTTATTGCATTCACCATTGCAGAGAAGGATAAATGTTCATAGATACGCACACGCGTCTATCAATCTGTGCATGTGTGCGTGTGTGCATAGTGCATACAGACCTTTTTGTAGGTAGTTTCTCCAGTGGTGGTCTCAACACCCCGGTGACCAATAGTCTTTTTCATACTCTGAGCAGCAGCTGCAGAACTGGACATCTGAGGTGAAGAAAGGGAACAATAAAAATATGAAAGGGGGGGGTATTAGAGGGCACGAGGGGTATTGTGATACTTACAATACAAACAAGTTAGAGCATTTATTTTCACTATTTATATTGTGTCTCTCACCCGTAGTTCTATTAAAAGGTCCCTTATCATGCTTTTTTTTTAGGGTAAATAATTGCATTTGGGGGTACTACTAGAATAAGGTTACATGCCTGTATGTATGTAATAAATACCGGTACCTCTTATTATTCTCACACTGTTTGTTTCTGCAAAACCAATTTCAGCATCTTTCAAAAACAGTTTTGCAGATCATGTCGGATTAAGGCCCCCCTCCCGAGCCCAGTCTGCTGTGATTGGTCAGCACACCAACTCTGTTGCGATATTTGGAACGCTTTGCGCGTGTCAACAAATTCACACCCCAGAGAAGTTGTTAACATTGTGGCACCGCCCAGTCTGGCATCCAACTACGTATTACAGAAGTAAAGTTTGAGCGGTAACAAGCCGTTGCACGCACTTATTGAGGGGCGTTCTCGGTGGGCTTGAACACTTGTCTCCCCCCGGCTCAGACTTGTATGAGTATATAAGTGAGTATATAAGAGTTTGTCATGCCATTTGTCTGTGTACTGAACCTATTCACTGTTGATTAACGTTAAATGCCAAATCCTTATATTTCCTTGTTTAAAATGTACCGCAAGACGCAGTTTTTTTCCTAACCGCGTCAAGCTCCGAAACTATTTTGTAGCCAAAATGCGATGTCCACCTTGCGTGTGAGGGCAGCTGGACAAAAATATGTGGTTCTAGGTAGAAAATGTCCTTTTCCTGAAAACTATTCAAAAGGATTTATAGCGTTTTTGAAAAGAGCTCCTCAGTTTAGCAGACGTAAAACATGTATACATGTCATACAACAGTCTAAAGCAAAGGGAAAAGTCGAAAAAGCATGATACATCACCCCTTTAAGTGACGTAGTTGATCCCATAAACTACTGCACGCTGGTCATATCATAGGAAGCATTAGACAGACAGACGGACGACCGACCGATCGATTGACTGACCGATAGATATAGATTTGCTGGCATGACTCAATGGTTTATCATTTTGTAAGCGCAAATTTGCTTTAATTCTACTTGATAACACTGCTATAGGCCAACAAAGAATGACGTGACGGAATCCTGGTTCCATCTGAAAATAAAGAGTGTAACATACCTAATAAATACATTTTGATGCGCAATTAATGTAAATAACCACTCTTACTTGCTTGGCACTTAAAGCCATGTTCAATTGAAGGGTTTCGTGGCATGGGCAGAAGCGTGACAGAACAACAACATTTGATGAACACATTACATATTTTGCACCCTATATGAGGACTACCTTTCTTAACTGGGTTACCATATTTTTGTGGCAACAAGTACTCTCCAGCACTCTAAACCTCTGGCCGGACCGACTGGATCAACATTTACTTCCTCAGCAGTGAGTCTATTTCAGAAGGGACCACGCCTTACCTCGGGAGACGCCACTTTTCGAATCCCGCTTGACCCTGTGAGGAGACCAAAACACGGACATGAGGATTAGGAAATAAAGCATGGGGAGCAGAACCACTGGTCAGCATATCAATCAAGAAAACCAGTCCAATATCAGTTGTAGAAGAGTTTGTTCATCAGTCTGGTGTCTAACTCATTTGGACTGAAGCATTTGCCTTGGAATATTTTGACTGAATGATTGAGAAGTCCTTTGATGGTTAATTAGCAGAGCTATTTTCAGCCATGGCCGTATGTCGAAAAGACCAAGAGTGAGCCATGGCCTAATTGTAGCAGTAGTAACCAAGGGCTGCTCCCAAATCTATGACTGCATGAACTGGAACTACTTCTCTCTTGAGCACACTGCTCTAGATAGGCCCTCACCCCAAGGACCTGTGTAAGATAACTAGCTCACAGCCAGCCAAACAGAGCCAAACTCTAACATCCTTGCATTATTGTTGAGTCACAGTCAAGTCACATTGCTCAATGCGTCAAGGAAAACATACCAAGGAAAACATGTTAAATGAAGAGCCTCATTTCATTTCAAACAAATACAAAATATAACAATATATGAGGTTTAATTTTTAACCATTCAATAATTAGGTCTGCTTCAGCCTGTAACCAATGGTAGCATCTATTTTGGCATAGGAGGTCATTATAAGCCAAAATGACAAAATTAATTTAAGGATGCACTGATACCGAAGCCAGTACCAACTAAGTACTGCTCAGTTACTCAATTTTTGTTACTCATTTGTCCTATTGATCGTCAACGTGGTAATCTGTTATTTTACCAGTGTTACTGAAATAAGTCCCCAAAACACTATGTGCACTGTTCCAGTCTGCTGCAAACGCAGGTGGCGTCACGACGCCCTGCAGTGTGGAGCTCTGCCTGGGCAGCGGTTTACCGCGGCGTCCGAGAGAAAGTTTAGCTTTTCAGAAACTTATTGTATACCACTACGGTGCAGTGGATGGTGAAGTTCTGTCAGTGATTTATCTAATACCCGCCATGTCCGAGGTTTAGAATTCCCGGATGGTATATCTCCACGGTGTGTGGCGCATGTAATTTACAACATCACTCATTATAACACTCAAACACATTTAAGATCTAAAAGTGTTTAAATTCCCGCTGAAAACGTGGGTTCACTTGCCATTTGCAACAAAATGAAAGTACTTGTACTTGGTCAGAGAAGAAGTGGAATCGGTGCATCCGTAGTTTAATTATCTAATTAGAATCAGTGTAGGCTAAATCATCAAAGCATTTGCTTAAAGATGATGCAGTCTCGTTAGCAGACATCCTTGCAACATAAGGGAATACCATGCAATGCAACCTCATCACGAAAACATCTCAGTACACACAAACACCATTATGCCATCTTCCCTCTACTCTTGTTAGGCAAAACACACGACGACACTCATATGCAGTTTCTGCTGAACCACACACACACACACAACACACACACACACACATGCAGGTACCTCGCTGTAATGCTCTCCTCCAGAACTGAGTCCTAATATCTGTGGAGCAAGATATGATCAACCTGAGATATGCTAAAAAATGTAATATGGAATCTATGGCTGTGGCTTTTACTGTTGATACATTCGCGGAATTACGTGGCAGACCACTGGATATTTTGTGTGTCGCCCTGTGATAGTGTGCGTGCTTGTATAGATAGAAGCCCCCTCAAAATCTCTTTCCAGATGTATTCCTAGTCATTGCTGGTAATGGTTGCATGACTGCAAGTAGGCCATACTTGACTAGGTTTTCATTTTTATATGCAGTAGGCCCAGTCAGTGTTTGTCGTTTACATCCTGCCGTAGAGACTGCTGGGGCCTCATGTCACCTCCCATGTCGAACTAGGTTCAGCCCTGTCTTTAGGGGTACAGAACGACATCCTCACATGAGACAGTGCCCTCCGCCACCATTCAGATTTAAATGCAATCTGATAAAACTCGATATTGTTGGGGGTGTAATCATAATGTCGCTATGGAGCCAATCACAACCATCGGTGGCATTTGCAATGCTTTCCATCACATGAAGGCTTTGTAATTGTTATTAATTTAGCAAAGTGTTAAAATGGGGAGCTGATCATTCATTATTGCATCCTACTGGGTTTCAACAGACTATTGGTTTCAATGGGAAAGCCAACACGCTCCCAAACATTTAAAAGTCTGATAGTTTCTATCTGAATCTCATCTGTTATAGCTGCATCAATAAAATAACCTGCTTCTACAAAACGCTGTTCTCTTCATACAAACAAATGCAAAGCAAGACAGCTTTGCTGATCTGATTCAATGTTTAATTATCAAGTAACCTGAGGCAAGGGAAACATTGTAAACTGTCTTGTTTTTATGCAAATACCTACGGCTGGAATAACTGCCACCTAAGAAAACGATTCAAGTTGTAATTTTAGCCTGCAAAATTAATGCACAGACATAAAAATCTTGAGACAAAAGATATTGAAGGGGAAATGTGTCTAGACGTCCAGCCAGTCAATTATATGTCAGCCACTTTCCCTGTGTACCAAACAATCCCCAGTGCCAGCTCTCTTCAAAGGATGTCAGATACATCTCTACATAACATAGTTTTAGTAAGTGACTGATGGATAGAACTGTCTTGCAACAATCAGAACCAGAGACCCTTCTGGCACACTTCTTTCTTGATCACAACTGAACTGATCTAATGACAAGCTGGCCATAGCGGAGCAGCACATAGGAAAGCAGATAAGTAGAGCACAAAGGATTCATATATTAAAGAAGTGTCGGTGCTCTGTTCCAATCACAACCCTTCATCATATTAAATGTTAATTTGAATAATGAAGATACACCAGATGAATGCCACGAATCAGAAGCAATTTCTACTGTACACGATGCATTTAAGTAACTACGTTGCTTTATTTACAAAGGATCGCCAAGAGCAACAGGAGGGATAGTTTGTTAATTATAACCATGAGTCAGTACATGGGATTGGCACCCAGACTTTCGTTCACGTTAACATTACAGATAAGAATGTCAATACATTAGGGAGGAGCGAAGCCGATGTCCGACAAATTGTTGGTCTCATTGACAAATAATGTTAATTAAGACCACTGCCTGGAGTGGATTACCCCAAAATATATTGTTAACAAACAAGATATGATCAACTAGAGAGATAACGGTATAGTGGGCACTGCTTTGGGCTAGCTGTTCCCTCTTAGCCGCAGCGGGGAGACTGGCCATTATACAGATCTGGTAAAGAACCACACGTTTAATTACTAAATAAACATCGTGATCAACATCGTAAAACGTTGTTGATGGTTAACTTATTTTTACTGACAGCATAACCACACGTCGGATATCACATTTCCCTGCCATGTTAGCGCCACGGCGGCTAACTGGCTAGCAAACTCCTAGGTCTCTATGAGTTAGCCAAACCTACCAATTTAAGTTCGGCGACCGTAACTGCTTTTGAATAAGGTAATACAGTAACCGTATCGGTAATGTACTGTAAAAACGATACGCAGTTGTCGAATAATCGATCGTTAAATGCATGCGGATTCGGTTGATGCTAGCTACCTGTCGGGACTGCTGATCCCGGGTCGGCTGCAGCGGCGGTCGCCATTATGGTTCTGACGTTCGCATAGCGGCCAGCGCGAGAGTCTCCTTTCTGCTCTTTAGCACTCCTAGTGGACCAGACTGACAGCGCACCTGGTGGACCAGACTGGCAGCGCACCAAGTTGACCAGACAGGCAAGTAACTCAATTAAATTAAATTCAATGTTATTTTTATAGCCTTGAATCACAGGTACTGTCTCAAAGGGCTTAGCAGGCCTTATATTTATGACACCCCCCTGACCCCAGCCCCCCAAGAGGGCAAAAAACTCCCTTATTTAGCAAGGAAGAAATCTTGAGGAACACATAGCGGGGGATCCCTCCTTCCAGAGATGGTCAGGAGTCCCATGGGGGCCATAATTGACATACATACATGCTTCCATAAAGGTAAAACATTTTAAATATGTGATTGGATGCATGTAAAAACATTATTGCTTGCAATGGTAATTGTATACAGTACTAAGGCTCAGTATGTATATACAATACTCCAGGATACAAACGTAAAAGTTATTTGTGTAATATAATGGATTGTATAATTTGAAATGGATTTTCAACGTTTTGTTACCATATGTATTTATATACACAATATAGTAGCTTGCAGACACCCTGTTTTTATGACTATGGTAAATTGCAATGGCAATATAAAGTGAAAGATAAAAGCACAAACAAGAATAGGGTTGAATGTTGATTTAATCAAGAAATTCCAATACATTTCCAAAAAGGAATATTACTTACTAATGGTTAGTACGGCACACAGACCACTGTTTAATATACACAAACATGGTTATTTATTCAAGTTTACACTCAAGCACAGTGTGTGGATTACAACAAACTGAGCAGCACTGCCTGTAGTTTAAGCTATAATAGCTGTGTTATTGCCTCATTCAACATGCTTTATGAAAGTGTTCCCTTTCTTCTCTTATTTCAAAGTGCCAACTAGGTCCCTAGCTGAATAAGATGCACAGAAAATTGGCTTTAGGAAAGAGGACACTTCTTTGTCCTCTGGTCTGTCTTAATTTGCTTGGAGATGGCATTCATCAGTATTTTGGAAATGCATTTGGTGGAATCCACAGAAGGGATGCAACACTTGGCTACAAATGGAGATTTTCTTGTTGAGCAAATGCCTTTGTTCTTTATCTGTAAAGAAAATCAATGTTTATGTTAACACAAATATTTATTGTTCACAATTGACTGTAGCCCCTCATAGAAAAAAATAGCTCACCTTTTGCTGAATACAGGAAGTTCTCTGATTGGAAGAGAGATGGCAGCACTGTTTCAAGAAATTCTGAATCGGAAGTCCTGCTAGCAACCTGTTAACACAATATACAAATCATTTTTTGTTAAACATAAGATTGAATCATGGATAAATTATTCATGTGGATATTAAGTAAGTGCTCATATTTCACAACTCTAAATGAAAAGTAAGAACAATGTTTAAAGAAAAACAAAAGATAGGTTTGGAGACAGTACTTCTTTTTGATGAGCTTGTGGGTTTCACAGATCTGGCCGAGTGAGGCGTTCTGCAACGTGGGCGTATAAGTCGACAGGTCGACATTATAGCCAGCGCTGGGAGAACTGGAATGGAAACACTCATATCTCTCCTGGCCCTCTTCAATCTCACAACAATGGTACTTCATCTTCCTCTCCTTGTCCTCTCTGCAGAACCTGTCCATCTCCTCCCGCCACTGAGAAAACACAAGGATATATTGAAACAAGGTTATAGAGACAATATTCTATAGAGATAAGGTTAGATAGAGACAAGGTCATATAGAGACAAGGACATATAGAGACAAGGCAGAAGTTTAGGTCAAAGGATTTGCTTCAATTTCGAATAATTACAAATGGTCCCACGGTTTGTTGATGGCAAAGTTTACCTTTTCATCTGCACACTCAAGTACTTCCCGTTTTCTTTTGCAGCACTGTTTGAATCCCCTCTCAAGGCGGTTGACGGCCTTGGTCTGACGGACCAACCAGCCATAGCCTCTGTGTGGCAGGCAGCGGAGGTCATAGAACGGGCGCAGCTCGTGATGAATGCAGACCGATTTTATGTCGTCAGCCATGGGGCGCGCGGGGGGGAAACTGATGTTCACTTTGTTGGACAGAGTCCTCTGCTCTATGGTGCCTCTGAGGCTTCTCTGTGTCAGCGTTGATCTGTGAACAGAATCATCAGACATCGTTAACTACATGCACATGTTCTGCATGGATATCATGATGAAAATAGCACGCAATCAGATCAAATATTAATATCAAAATATGTTTAGTTGATTAACCTACTAAATATTAAGCAAGATATAAATATAAAAACATGCATTAGTAATATATATATATAAAAAAGGGGGATTTGTCAGCATATTGTTGTATGTCACAAAAAAAAGAAGTACTGTCTCCAAACCTAAATATTCTGGAAAAAAACAGTAAAAAAAAATTACGTCTCCACTAATTAACAAATTCATGATGCAGGGCACCGCTTCAGTACACCTTTGCGGTGCATTTCTCAGGCATGTGTCGGGGTTGAAGGAGAAGCTGGACTCCACAGGAACGGGGGACACCGGGAGCTCCTCCGTGGGCAGGTAGGAGGCATTGGGAGCGTCCTCCTGGAAGCACTTGAGTTGGGCAGAGCCCTGTTCTTTACAGCAGGAGTACACACGGTCCTTCACAGAGGTGTCCATCTCACAGAAGGTGGCCACCATCTGCTTCCACTGTAGTGTGTAGAGCACATAAACAAAAAGCACCTGGTTAGTTATCATGATGTAGGAGCCATTCAGCGGTGCATTATGGTGTGTGTTGCTAGTGCTACAATCGGTGGGTGGCACTACAATGGAATACGTCTACAAATTAGAGGGCGCAACTGTATTCAGATGATATTTGGGTACGGTCACATGGTTAAGCCCAAAATACTAATATCTCTCACACACACACACACACACACACACACACACACACAACACACACACACACACACACACACACACACACACACACACACACACACACACACACACACACACACACACACACACACACACACACACACACACACGTTTCCAAATCAACATTGGCCATACTACAAGGTAACTTTCCAACCATAACACGGCTCAGTATGAATGAATGAATCCAGACAGTCACTACAAAAGGCAATTATCACAGCAACCTTATGTCCGGAGATATATCATTTCTTAACAAAGTTGAACTATTAAACATTTCAAACCAGTGTTTTTAAAAGGAGACATATTATGGTGTTTTTCCAACAAGTAAACATAGTATACGAGTTCCAGAAACATGTTTTTGAAGCTGTTTGCTGGAATTAGCTTTTAGGGGAAAAAAAAATCTTGCCTACCGCTATTCCCCTCTGTTTCAGTCCCTTCAGAAAGAATGCGCTGTTTCTGGTGTCTGTAGCTTTAATGCAAATGAGCTGCTGCCCATTGACCAATGAGCTGTCAGACTGAACCACAGCATGGAGGAGAAGGGATTGTTGCCGTGTGCGGACTCCTGGAGCTCTATATCTATATAATCTATAGGTATTTCTATAATATTATATCTAATATCTCAGCCAAAAGCTATGTGCGCCTCGGATGATATTATGAATCATAAAGACTGCGTCTGACTTCTCTGGTACTTCCGCAACCAGTAAAGACTCGTAGTGGGGGTTATCTCGGCCATGGTTGAGAAGAATTGGGGGAAAATAACTTTGGCCTTGACTCTCTGAAGTCCATTTTGAACCGTGAAATGGAGGAGAAGCTTCGGCGGCAGTCCAGTGTGGGGACCTCGGCGGAAGTCCGGCAGCTCAGGACAGCTCACAGAGTACACCCGCCGGAGCTGCCAGCAGGTGTCCGGTGGCGGCAGTCCGGCGGGTGTCCTTCAGCAGCAGCCCAGCAGCTCAGCTCCAGGTGTACAATCTGGAGCTGAGCAATCCCTTTCTCCTCCATGTCTCCTCCTCCGGACTGCCGCCGAAGCCTCGGCGGCAGTCCGGAGGAGGAGACATGGAGGAGAAAGGGATTGTACACCCGGAACTGAGCTGCTGGGCTTCCCCCCGCCTGCTCGTCCACCGGTCCACAAAATCTTAGCTATGCTCTGATTGGAGAAGGGTGGGGAAGTGGGCGGTAATATTAAAATGTTCCCTTCCTACGTAGGAGGGGGGGTGCCGAAACTGACTCGCTTGTTTGGTAACTGTAGGCGGGGTACTTTCAGAAATGCATATCTCACTCAAAAAAAATCATGCACAGACTTTTTTCAAAGTTTGTATGCATGTGGGAGCACCAGAGACCCAAAACAACACCTCAAATCCCAGGAAAAGTGGTGTTTTCATCATATGTCTACCTATTTCAAAGTATGTCTCTGTTCTGTATCTCCTCCTTGCACTTCTCAGCTTAGAGCAACATGCCAATAACTTCCCGTCCACTGATTTTATACTCACAACATTCCAGCACACTTATTGTTTTTTTTTTTAATAAATCTGGGTTCATGCCTACTTCCTGGATAGTGTTCATGATGCAACATTTTTTTAAAGAAACTGTACCAAAGTAAATCCCAAAACAGTAGGATCAAGCTTTGAACGAGAAATTGATTTGGATAACGTTGACATTCCTCTGGGCAGACCATCTTTGAACGTAGCTCTCTAGCTCTCTGCTCTCTAGCACAGTTTAAGGTCTCAGGAATGTGTTTTTTTGTGATGTTTTTTTTTCTTATTATCACAAGGAAGACATTGTGTTTTTTATACTCCAACAATGACCTTTAATTTGTAGAAACTCTTAAGTTTCATAGAATCAGAAATAAGGTTGAAATTCAAAGTACAGCTGTGAATGAGTGCATCATGTTTTTAATGTTTTAGGCAAAAATATTCATGTTTCCCTCTTTTGTATACGTCTTAGTGCTTGCATATCAAGCCTTTACTGGTATGGCAAATTACTTACAACAAACCTACTTTTACGAGTGTTAAATCAAAGAACTTGTATAATGAAAGAACTCCAGCACAAAAGAACAGATACAGAACCAGGAAATAAAGGTTAATTCACAGATGAAGGACTTTTGAGTATGCTTACCGCCTGTTTGACACAGCACAGCGTCAGGTCCTGACCCCGGGTCTGATTCGCCGCGCAACACTCGCTGAACAACGACTCGGCAAGATTGACTGCTATTGCCCTCCGCTTGAGTTGTCCAAACCCAGAGGCGGGGAAGTAGGCGTCTGGGTAGCGAGGCCGCTGGTCCCCGTGGAGGCAGATGGCCTGGAGGTTGTTTGGCATGGGTCTCCCCGGGGGGAATTCCACTGGGTAGTTCAGACTAGGTGGTGGCATACCAAAAGATCGAGGCCCAAACGCTGGAGGACCTGCCAGTGGAAGGTTTTGGAGGAACGTATGGTCATGAATGCATTGAAATCAATTAAGATTCTTGCCACTAAAAGTTATCTTGGTTTGAAACAAAAGTATTTAAACGTACCGCTTTCGATTAGTTCTCCTAACAAGTCCAGGCAGGAAGCAAAGGCCAAATAGAATAGAAACTATTAGATCATCGAAAATAAAAGACACATGGTGTAAACACGTGTAGGGAGACCAGAGTTTGGAACATCGCCTACTTTGTCCCTAAATTCACCAAAAGTATTTTTAACTAAGATTATTTTTAGATCCATGCCAATGTAATGGCATAGTGTCATTGCAATAGTGCCACAATATGGTTGTGGGACTATTTTCACCAACATTTTTTTTGCAATCTAGCATGTCAAATCAATCAAATCAGATTCCCGGCGTGAAAAACATGAAAACATTCGGGTAGGCCTACCATTTGGTTCTATCTCTACTGCAACACGAATCTCCTGCTGCACAGCTGGTTTGTGTGTAGACAAAGGAATTGAAAAATTAATGTATTCACATGAAATATAGTTCACTCTATTCTTGAGAATAATGGCTTAATATAGGCTACCTGTCATGAATTCATCCATGTCTACCTCCCGTTGCTCTACCATCATTTGCTTCATCCATCATTTGCTTCTCTAAAACCAACACACGGATTACAGAGTTGGAGTTAGAGAGAGAATTAAGCACAACATAAATAAATAAAAGTGTGCGAAACAGCAGTAGGTACACGAAATTGTAACGAGTAGCCCGGGTTGCAACAGGCTACAATTACACAAACGGATGGATGGATACAAAAAGTCAAAATATTAAACGTGAAACAATTACCAGTAATAAATTGAAAGTCAATCAAGTAAATAAAAGACGCTCGTTTACCTCCACTCGCTCGGCCGATCCAGAACAAGCCCGCACACGCACACACAAGAGTCCAAGACCAGTCCATTGAAACTGGGGATGATATTCAGATGCACGATGTGTGCCTTTTGCCTACTTAGGCTATTTGACAACTATATTGCAATTCTATGCTCCTGAAGTAGTATATCGTCACTGTCGTAGCGATCGAGTAGCCTGTTGTTTCACAGAGTCACGGTGTGTCGATGCCAGTGGAGGTCTGCCCACCGAAACAGCATTGTTGACGCTTGTTGTGTAATTTGAAGGAACAAGGCGGAGAGAGAAAATGGGAAGTGAAACAGTTTTCCACCATGAGTCATCGGTGATAATCTGCAGCCTCGGTCTTCTGCAAAAAAAAAACAATGTTATTTAGACGTCGTGTAGGCCTATTTAAAAACTAACATTAAACTTTACATCCTACACCATTTCTTAAAGATGTTATTTCTTGTCACACACTGTTCATTATCCCTTGGGTGATACGGGTTAGGTAACACTTTTTTTGTTTATTTTATTTTCCATAGAAAAATTCCGGATCTAACTGAGCCACACACACACACACACACACACACACACACACACACACACACACACCACACACACACACACACACACACACACACACACACACACACACACACACACACACACACACACACACACACACACACACACACACACACACACACACACACACACACAGAGTAGCATCGTGGAATTCTAAACAGTGTGCCCTGCCCGCACACTAAGATAAGCACTTATAAGTTGCTTGTTTCTTTCCTCATGTGTATATCCTGAAATCAATACTAAGCATACAGTTTTGAAAATTTCAATCAGTACCCAATTACAATTACAATATTTAGCAGACGCTTTTATCCAAAGCGACTTACATCGGTTAAAACACACATTGACACACCGACGGCAGAGTCAACCATGCAAGGCGACAGCGAGCTCGTCAGGAGCAAGGTAAGTGTCTTGATCAGGGACATGTCAACACTCAGCTAGGAGGAGCTGGGGATCAAACTAGCAACCTTTCACTAAGCCCTCCCCCCATAAATATCTAAAACAGACATACTCTTGTGGAAGGCCTGGCAGCATGCACTTGTGAGTCTATGGAGTCCAAGACAGGTCAGAGATCAGAGGATGGCAAACAAACCAAAGCTTTGGCACCTCTCTCCGAAACAAAGCATGTACTTTTAAAAAAAAAATGTAAAAAATGTCCATCTTCCATTTTTGTTGAAGATGACAGCTACTTAAGATGCGTCAGAGATGCTTAGGCCCAATCCCATTTCTACCCCTTACCCCTTCCCCTTGTTTTGAATGTGCATGGTACTAGCCAGATGACTTCCTGAGCAGCGGGTTTCCTTCTGTTGTTAGGGAGGGATCACTTGACATTTTCAGTCATTTCCCCATATCCGAGTTTCAACATCGCTCTGCACTAATGTTGTCAGCACATCTTGTTTGATGTGTTTTACGGTCATATCTGTGAAAGCTAAACATGGTTTGTTTATGCCCACTGTCCTTGACAACGTTAGGTAAGATTCTCATGAGACACAGGCTTGGTCCTTGAACACTGAGTCTTAACGTCATTTGTTGTTGGTTAACTTCTTCTTTCATTATCAGCCAGAGCCAGCCTGATTTAATAGATTAAGCAGACTGAGTTTAGCTATTCATTTAAGTGTTATTCAATAGGTCACTTTAAAGAAAGACGTATGTTTTATTCTTCAATGTATTAACAGTTTATTGGTTATTGCATATGGCTATAATCGTAGCCTTCCAAAAACATAGCAAACAAACAGGCCTTAGTAGAACGTCAATTGATTATTAACATGTTTTTTTTGTTGAATCTATATGGAGAAACCACAAAATATTGAAGGTCATATAAAAAATAGCTTACACACAAAGAAAAATAAATATATATATCGCAACATTTAAGATGTTAAAGAATATACATTTATCAATACAAATCCAATACTCTAGGATTAAAAAAAAATATTTACTTCAAATACAACAGAAATGTGTGTATGCCTATGTATCAAAGTATTAATTAGTCAAATATAACACACATTCCTGAGAGGAGCATTATTTATCAAATCGAGTGACGGAACACAGTGATAAAATCGGATAGAAATAACACACATTATATCCTGAGTGAAAACATAACACCATGCTTAAAGTACAAACAAAGGACTATTTCCCACTTCTAAGTTGTACAAATATATAATTACTACATCAACAAGATCAACAATACTTAATACTTCAGAACAAGAACAAGAATACATACAATACTCATATTGTATGTTCAATGTTAGTAAAATAAACTATTTACAAGCAAAAAAATGATTTATTATTCAATGATTCTCATAGGTTGAGAGAGAAAGAGAGTGTGTGTGTGTGTGTGTGTGTGTGTGTGTGTGTGTGTGTGTGTGTGTGTGTGTGTGGTGTGTGTGTGTGTGTGTGTGTGTGTGTGTGTGTGTGTGTGTGTGTGTGTGTGTGTGTGTGTGTGTGTGTGTGTGTGTATGTATGGTGCATGCTCGCACATGTGGCGCCTGACGTGTGCATGCTTCTGTGGGAATTCAAAGCAGGTGGCTCATGGAGCGGCCCCTTGGGGGCCCTCGGCCTCTGAGTCAAACAGCTCCCTGTAGAGCGGGGGGAAGCGGGACCGTACCGTGTCGGGGTAGCGGTGGCTGAAGGATTGCAGCTTTTCCATGTGCAGCCGGCACAGTGAGCGCAACAACGCCATGCTGAAGGATTGCAGCTTTTCCATGTGCAGCCGGCACAGTGAGCGCAACAACGCCATCCTCTGGTGAAGCTAGAGAGAGAGAGAGAGAGAGAGAGAGAGAGAGAGAGAGAGAGAAGAGAGAGAGAGAGAGAGAGAGAGAGAGAGAGAGAAGAGAGAGGAGAAAAAATACGAGGGAGAGAGATGACACTTTTACCCTCTGCTAGACAGGAATACAAATGTCCTAAATTTCATACAGTGCGGGCTGACGATGAACCACAGACACATGAAATACCAGTTAAGGAAATAGATATCCATTCCAAATATGTAGCCCCTATGATGTGGTCCCACATATAGGCCTACCTTTTGTAGTAGGCTCTCTTGGTTGTCTCTGTGTAACATGTGAGTGAGGGCCAGCTCCAAGTCTCTCTGAACTCTGTGAGCTCGCACTCTGTCTTCCAGAGAGGGTCGGTCTGAACAGCAGGACACACAGAACCAAAGAGCCGTCAGGACACTGATGCTACTTAACAGGCAGTGAGCCTCTGATGTGTTTAAGAAACAAGTATGGTTACACCTTAAATCGGATGTGAAAGCTATGGTCCAATCTCTGCTGATTTATGGGGTAAAAACAAACCATAAGAGACACATACTTTAGGATCTGAAGGTCCTTACCGGTGTTGATCAGCACCAGGGCCGAGAACAGAGCGGTCTGGGGCTCGCTGAGACCCAGAGCACACATGCCACGGGCAAAGTCGAACACGGCCGTGATGAGATCCCCGCACGCTACAAGTAGGAGGGAGGATCACTTAGTATCCATCTGTGACATGGCTCAACAACCACCAATGCTTGCAAACGTTGATACAACCGCTCTGAGTGCGACCCTACCCAGGGACTTGAAGACTTGAGGTCCAGCAAACTTCCCGTCGAAAAACACTGTGTTGTTTTCTGTATTGAAGTAGCGGCTCATCCTGACCAGCAGCACCTCCATTGACCCTGGAACCGGGGACACACGGGGAGAGACACGTCTTATGTGTATGATTGTTCTGGGAAGGGACAAGCAGCCGAAATGGCTTTTCTCAGGAGGGTTTGCTGGCATCTCCCTTAGAGATGGAGTGAGAAGATCAGCCACGTGAAGAACTCAGGTTAGAGCCGCTGCTCTTCTGCTTGGGAAGGAGTCCGTTGAGGTGGTTCGGGCATCCCGGGAGGTGGTTCGGGAGGGGGGAATCGGGGAAGACCCAGGACTAGGTGGAGAGATTATAACGCAACACTGGCCTCGGAGCACCTCGGGATCCCTTCGTCAGAAGCTGGTCAATGTGGCCCGGGAAAGGGAAGTCTGGGGGCCCCCTGCTAGAGCTGCTGCCCCCCGCGACCCGACCCCGGATAGGCGGTTGAAGATGAGTGAGTGACCGAGTGACAAATTATTATGTGAATTTCTAATTAATTTAATAGATTTTTTTAGCATTGATCCCTTTTACCCAAAGTGACTCGCAGTGTTGTGATGTCAACAAGGACCAGGTAGGGTGTAGTAGCAAAAGTGTTACTCATTGATGTGAATATATAGCCTGGGGACGTTAGAGTTGGACCCCATGACCTTTCTTTTGCGAGTCCACCTTGACCAATAGAAAATCTGTTCCCACACGAAAAAAGCTTAAACTCACCACTTTTGAGGAGAGCGATCTGGTCGTTCTGGCTGAACAGACGGAAGCCCGGGATGCGCTTGGCGAACTCCACCACATACTGCACACCGTCGGTGAGTCTGATGGCGCAATACTGCCACATCTCATCCATCGTCTGGGGGGGGGGTCAGGGCAGAGCAGAGCACAACTCGATGATCAGAGGGACAAGAAACAGGGAGGAAAGGGCAAAGGAGAGGAAAGGCGTCTGCCTACCTTGTTCTGATAGGCCTGTATCTCCTCCCTACTGAACAACTTCCATTTCAGATCCTGCAGTTCCTCCACTCTGTATTGGCTGGTCTCTCTGTGGGAGCGCAGGATACTGCCACACAGGTCCTCTGAAAAACACAACCACATGGATATAATTCATGGGAATTGTGCACACACACACACACGCGCACGCACACACACACACACACACACACACACACACACACACACACACACACACACACACACACACACACACACACACACACACACACACACACACACACACACACACACACACACACACACGCAACCATCCCCACCACCACAACTAATAACTAGACTACTGTACTTCACCTCTGCTTTGCAGAACATGGGAATAGGGACCAAAGGCATCCTCCAGCAGGTCATAGGGTTGAATCCCCATCAACTCAGGAGACGGCTGTCTGGAATCAAACCCTGAACCGTAGAATGACACAGAGAGTCGGAAACCAAAGCTTGAGAGATGATTTGAATGTGAAGAGCAGGAAGAGTTGAAGAGGTGAGTGTGACCCACCTCTGGGGTTAGGAGGACCACCGCTGTCCCCTCTCCCCAGACACCGGGACCCCAGGGGGCCACTGCAGCCGCGGTAGATCAGGCCCGAAGCAGGGGACTCGCTTGAAGAGCATACCAGGTAGGAGTGCACGTCCCTTGGGAAGGACAACATGTCCGACTCCCCTGTGAGAGAGGCCAAGGGTTGCAGGAGCTGAGGCGAGCGGCTGGTCTTGTGCTGGTAGGGCAAGCCGGACGAGGCCCCTCTCTGGAGCTGCTGCTGCTGCTGCTGCTGCTGCTGCTGCTGGTGTTGATGGTGATGTTGTTCTTGCTGCTGCTGCTGCTGCTTGTGTTTTTCAATCTCAGCAAACAGTGAGTCCCGCTGACGCTTGGACATCCGTCCGAACTTCACCGCTGAAGAAAGACAAAAGACAGTGTTGACCTGAGCTCACCGACGGGGTGGTGTGGTGTCAGGGTTCAGGTGTGTCTGTGTCTCACCATCGCGGCTCATGCCTTGCGCGAGGCATTTCTGCAGCCGGCAGTGTTGGCAGCGGTTGCGGCTGGTCCGGTCGATCTGGCAGTTGTTCTGCCGCGAGCAGGAGTATGACACAGTGGGCAGCTGGCTTCGTCTGAAGAATCCCTGAAACCCCAGGATGATTTTATAATAAATGCCCTTTATAATTCAAATGCATCACCGTCTCAAGTACTTTTCAAGCCTACTGTATCTGAGGATGTATGTCCATATATATATACATATATATACACACACACACACATGTATATATATATATATATATATATATATATATAATTATATATATATATATATATATATATATATTATATACATATATATATATAATATATATTATATATATATATATATATATATATATTATATTTATATATTTACATTTAAATTTAGGGCATTTACCAGACGCTTTTATCCAAAGCGACTTACAATAAGTACATTTGTCATAAGAGGTGCAACAATATATCGCTGTCGGTACAGAAAGGATGTTCATAGAACCAAGTGCAAGTACAACAATCACTAGGCTAACCAATTCCCCGTGTTACAGCAATGATAGCAGCTACTGCAGTTGCTACACAGTGAAATACTATATATATATATATTTATGTGTGTGTGTGTGTGTGTGTGTGTGTGTGTGTGTGTGTGTGTGTGTGTGTGTGTGTGTGTGTGTGTGTGTGTGTGTGTGTGTGTGTGTGTGTGTGTGTGTGTGTGTGTGTGTGTGTGTGTGTGTGTGTGTGTGTTTTGTACCTTGCACCCCTCACACGTGATCACTCCGTAGTGCACTCCTGAAGACTTGTCTCCGCAGATCTTGCAGGGGATCACTTCAATCTCAGCTGGACAACGACAGAAGGCCACAGCTGTTAGTTCTTACCTAGCACCGCTTTGCTGGAGAATTCCTGCCTGAAAGACAAGTCTAACTATAGGTAAAGTCTAACTTTACAGTAAAACTGGAAACTCTGTTGTGGTTTATTCTGCTGACACCCCAGTTACAAACAGTGACTAGATATTAGTCATGTTCATCTTAATTAATTACATCTATTACGTTGTCGATTTTGTAGAGACTTTAATCAGCTGGAATATAGATCATTCAGCGGCATTCAGGATATTGCTTTTGCATTGTAAAAAATAAAAGGCAAATAATTCTGTTGATCGTTGTTTTTCATTTTGGATTTGCAGCGCATTGATGTGGAACTGATTTAGTGCTGTAAAAGGCAGAGGTCTCCCTCATGCCAAGTAATGCACTGTTCATAACACACTAAATTCGAAGTGATCCGTGACTGACGATACACAAACATGTTCTCTGGCGGTGGGGTCCACCTTTTGTCACCTAAGTCATCCAATGTAGTAGAATGAAGTATTCCATAACACTTTGATATAACAGTCAATAACTATGTACCTGTGATGACCCCATTCATGACAGAAGAAATACTGCAAAGAAGTGTAATGAAGATTCAACAAAGAGGCAAATAATCACTAGTAGTCAGTTGTATTGTGTTTGTATTTCCTGGTCAAAACCCTTTGGGACTCTTTTGTGAACTTCAGACACTTCAACATTAATTACCCCCTAAAGGTTATATTTCCGTGTTTCCAGAAATGACAGTCCACCAGAAGGGAAAATGTTTACTACATACTGTAATTTCTTCCACTGGGGTCTCTCAAGCCAAACCATGATGTAGTGTGCCCTGACCTGGTGTGGGATCATTGAGTTGTTATAAATACAGCCGCATTGACTGTTGCGACCTCTCACCTAGTCAACGTCGAGAGGCAAGAACAGCCTTTAAACCAACAAAAAGCACTCTAATGTTCACATTCCTCCACCAATTTTAAAGTCTGTAATGTTCACTTAATAGTGCTTTAAACAGTTAACCGTTTCAGGCCAGTGGTTGCCTCTCCAATAGGGGAGTCAATGCAGCGTTAACGTCTCTGGTTGTCTTCACCTAGCCTGACATCGGCAGATCATTTTGTAAACGTGTACAACGCTGGAACTTCTAAGTTCAGCTTCGATATCCAACTGGTGTTTTTAAGGTACAGACCACAATGCCGCCAGACGTTATAGTGACCTACAACCAATCAGAGCAGGAATCCTTGTGGCACATCAGTGGCAGCCATCTTGGATGACTATGAAAACAGCTTGAGGACGCACCTCTGTAAAGTCATTGTGTCTAACCCATCCCCTATTAGATCCATGGATATAAATGGATATTGGCCCGACAAGGTTCAGGTCTGCTTGAAACCAGTTTGACCAAACATGAGCTTGCATATTCCTCTCGTTCCTCAGCGGTCTTCACCCCCAGGCTGGTGAAAACACCTAACATTAACTTATTGACTTGCCATAAGATGAGTCGACAATGAAGTTGTGTATCACGTTATATGGTGGATGAGCCAAAACAAACAAACATCCACCATGGACCAGCTAACCATATGAAACACACCGTCATGAGGAACAAAACCAGGGATATCTTTGGGTGACATATTGCAAAAGAATGCAATATTTGCCAAATCTAACAGCGGATGTGTTCAAAATCACCAATAGATTTCAACTGCTGTTATTTCCCTTTAGAAGCGAGCACTCAAGAAGAAATGTCTATCAACACTTCAGGTTAAGTATGAAAAAAATGCAAAAAATAAAGTGAGTGTTTGAGCCGTGGAATATTATAAAATGAGTTGGGGCTGAGAACTCCATGTGTCAACCTCAAGGGCTTTCAAGTGGTTAGGCTCTCTCACTCTGACTGAGACCTCCTTCAAGTATTCTCTGTCTGTCACAGTACTCTCTCAATCTCACTCACCAAGGACACCACTGCCAGTAATATGCTCATTCTTTTCCCCTCTTCCAGTAATAAAGACCGCTCCCCTAACCCCCCCCCCCCCCAAATCCATCACTGCGTACCATTTGAGCTTCTTGTGGCCATTTACTCCCCCCCTCCCCCCACCCAGTTCCCTTTACCTCCAATGACCTCGAT